>JAXGGA010003848.1:0-96416 GCA_038373865.1 Uloborus plumipes
TCTGTTGGAATATTTAACCTCCTGGCTTCTCACCTTGCAGAATTATTTTGTGTTGATAAAAAAGAAAAAAGTCGAATCTTCTGCTACTTGCAGTATCTCCCTTCCCAATCCCGTCTCCCGATCTTGTCCCGAAATCTTATTATCATGAAGCTCGCAGCACACATTCTCATGAATGCTAATGGAATCTTCCTGAACCTACCAAAACCAATGACTCCACTTCTCCAACCCCCTCGGAGACGGGGAAGTCGGTACCTTTTACGATACCTCCGAGATACCAGGCCATAAATATTAAGCTTAGGCGTAATAATATTTGCCTTAACGCGGTAGTAGGTCCGACGCTCAAACTGTAGGTCGTACCTTATTCCTGACTTCTTTTAATTGATTCTTGCGGACCAGGCTCGACCCGCCGGAAAGCGCGCTTGGGGGGCCCCCTTGTGGTGGATGCTGAGCGTGTAAATAAGTCAGTTGCTTTACTTGTTAGATTGTCGGTGATTGGGTAAGAAGTGGCTTACTAACAAAGCTGCATGGCGTTTAGAATTATGCAGTATTTCTCGGCGAGCGGTTGTTCATTTGGCTGTGAATTATCACTGAATACAGAACACGCTCTGTGTGCGTCTGAGTTTTGGCTGACTGATATATAGTGCACTGGGCAAACGTATATAGTTTATTTGCTGAGAGTCCTTTTTTAAAAAGTTTACATTACTTGTGGAAACATAATACAGATATCAGATTAAAAAGCTGAAATTAGCTTTATGTGCGAAGGCTCACAGCAAAATGATGAAAAATTAATCGCTGCTGCGACAAAATAAATAAATAATAAATGAATGCATCGGAGAATGCAAGGTATGAGCGGAAATGTTAAGTTGTTATTTTTTTCAAACTTATCTTATTGCGGTAGTAGTTGAATTTTTCCTGTATGAATTTTATTTCAGTTTTTATTATTTAGTGTTGAAACAACGAAATACGTGTCGTCAATTGCTTGCAATTTTGTGCATTTTAAATATTCCTTTTAATTATCTCTTAAATAGGGGTTCATTCTCTTAATAAGCATAGTTATCTCATTTAGGCCTCTCATTTAGAACTTTTCGGGGAAAGGGGGGCGAAAAGTGTGGACCCAATGAAAATTATCCCAAAAAGTTGCAAAAACCACTCCCACTAACATGTTACAGCATTGATTTCCCAAAGTCAGCCCCCCTCCAGACCCCTTAATAACGGGGCTGATCTTATTGTTTAAAAATCAATAAGAGATGCTTAAAAGTATCATCAAATACTTAGCACTGAAGCAGAAAAGTCCAAAAATGGAAACTTAAACTTGAAAGTAACCATTTTAAAAATCGTACTTTACGTCGTAATCGAAATCCATTGAAGAACATACATCAGATAACAAAATAACGGTAAGTTTGGGAACAACAATATTAATTTTCTTTTCGATAACAGCTGATAGCATTGGATAAAGTTACGCAATACGTTATTGTTAAAGAATGTAGGCATGAAACACTAAACTTCCAGCAAGCATTGTCAAAGCGATTCTGAAAAATACACTGTTAAAAAAAACCTGAATTTTCAGGAAGATTTTTACTGGTTTTAACAGTAAATTTCCGTTTTCGTTTCAAAACAGAACTTTTCCTTGAAAAAACGGAACTATTCCGTGAATTACCAAGTTGGAGAAACAAAAAACGGAATTTACCCGGTTTTGTGGTTGAAATATAACCGCACGAGAGAGTTAGATACAGTCTGAAGAGACTTGGGGCGTGCGCAGAAACGACGGCAGCACAAATGATTCATAACTGAATCGAAGTGCGCAGCAAAAGTAACGTAAAGTCATCGAGAATTAATGTGCATGTTTACGCTTCTGTGAAAGCTGTATTATTCGCATTAGCATGGAAAAGAGGACATCTGTGTCTCGTCGTTTGTCATCACAGTCGAATGTTATTTAATCGTGTTCCTCAGGACGTTATTATGTGTGCGCCATTTTGTTTCAATTTGAAAATGCTTCGTCGAAGAGCGTTGACTATTGATAGCATTCGAAGAAGAATTGTTCCAGGATTCTGCGTAGTTAATCAAATTGACTGGAAAAATAATTTGGATCTTTTCATGTGATTATTCGGTATCCAGCATTTCCTCTCAACATTTTTAAGAAGACTTCGTTAATCGCAATGGATAAATTCAAAATAGGCAACAAAAGGGCGTGTTAGTGCATTTTAAAATCTACTCGCTCTATTGTTGCCTTTTTTGAGCAACAAAAAAAAGAAAATTTTTATTTAAGAGGTAAGAATTTTTATTTTTGTTACTGCTATTTTTATTTTAATCTGTGTCCAGACTTAACAGTTAGTTATTTCATGATGTAAACCAATTGTGCATTTTAGTAGTTGCATGTATGAACTTACTGGTGCTGAGGGTTAGTAAAATTTAGTGAAATGATTTTTGTAATTTTATATCAAGATTTAAAAGCTTAGTTTCAAAACTTAGCTTTTTTACTTTATGACTTTACTTCGTTAATGTGACGAAATTAATGTTGTCAAAACTACGAAAATGATTGTCAATTTGACAATACTAGGATAAAGAAATATTTCGCTACATTTGACGAAATTCATCCCCAAAAAATTACGAAATGTTCGCTCGGGGTATATTCTTGGAAGTGATTTCATCAAAAACAAAGAAAGTTCGTTAATTTTGAGAGTGCATTTCTGAAAGTGTTGATCACTATGAACACCATAACGTAAATATATATGAAAATAGAGGAAATCAGTAACAATACAGGATTTTTTTTTTAAGGAACCACGAATGTTTCAAATTCAGAAAGGAAAAAAAGAACTTTCGGAAGAACTTAATTTTTATTCAAACATAAGAGAAAATATTTTTAAAAGAATGCACCTTGTTAATACTTTTTAATTTTTTGAAGTTATGCGCTCAGAAATACTATGCATTGATCATTCCATCTTCAAAATATTTGAGTATTTTATGCGAGATTGATGTAATCTTTTTAAAAAAATCATGTTATTTTAATGAACTAAAATTTTTAATGAAAAAAAAAAAAAGCCAATTCTTGTATTGCTTTAGTATTTTGTTTAAAGGCAAGATGTTTAAAAGTTTGAAGTATATGAGCGGATATTTTCAAACTTTTTCTAAAAAACAAAATTCGTAAGAGTTTTAAGTTTACATTTTTGCTCATCATTTTGTCTTATATATATATAATTTTCCGGTGAGCTAGTTTACGCTCCTTTTTTAATTGCTCTATTTTTCTGTTTCTCATTTTCCCATATTTTAATCACCCACATTTTTACATTATAGGCTTATACCTATACGCTTATACTTATATATGCAAGATGGAAAATTATTGAAATTTTGCAAAATAAACAAGCGCTTTTATAGCAGCTTAATATTAATAGCAAATAATATATGAAAGTTTAATAAATTAGTCCTTTAAGTGGCGCAAAATGTGTAGATTAGAAAAAACAACAAATGAACAAATTGAAATTTTAAGAAACTTTGAGAAACATTTGAAAATTTACGAAACAATATAAACATATAAAAAGAACAAACGAAAAAGATAAGGCAGCACATTACCCATGTTTGTTCTTTTTATATGTTTATATTGTTTCGCAAATTTTCAAATGTTTCTTAAAATTTCAATTTGTGCATTTGTTGTTCTACACAATCTACGCATTTTGCGACACTTAAAGGACTAATTCATTGAACTTCCATAGATAATTTGCTATTGATATTAAGCTGCTATAAAAGCGCTTGTTAATTTGCAAAATTTAAATAATTTTCCATCTTGCATGTATACATATAAGTCAAAGCGTATAGGTATAAGCCTATAACGTATAAGCGGGGATAATAAGAACCGAAAAAATGGAGAACGGAGAATTACGAAACGAAAAAATGCCTAACGGAAAAATGACGAACGCTCTGTTCGTCATTTTTCCGTAAAATCACGGAAATATAATTAACGAAACGGAAACACTCCGGCAACTCAGCTGCCGTATGTTTTTTCATTATTTTCAGGAAATTTTTTTAACAGTGTAACGGGTGTCAAAAGCATTGAACCTATCATAATAAATAACCTCTTGACAGAATAATAACAAGCACGCGTTATAGATCTTCATATGAAAAGAAGACAAAAAGAAAATTAAAGTGTTGGAAACATTTGGTATCGAAACACATGTTTTTCTTCTCCCACGGTGATCTACTTCAGTAAATTAGTTTTATAATATTCTTTAGCTTCAATCATTTTTTTTGGGGGGGGGGGGATGTCCCCCAAATGATTGGAGGACATCTGTGAGTGTCAAATCTGTACCTCAGAGCCAGACTAACGAAAGTTCATTTACGTTTTACTTTCACGAGAGCTCGGCTCGGAAACTTTTGCCTGATGCATACAAAAGATGATACTCGTGCTCTTTTAACGTTTCTGAATAATTGTAAATGAGTTTCATTAAATTCATTCTTCAAAGGTCGGTGTGGTTTAAGATCCTATACATACAATGCAGTAAATGAAGTGAAAATGTCCATTTTTGAACTTAATCTGGCCCTGAGGTACATATTTGACTAGACATTTCCGACGTCGTGGAATATTTCATACATTTATCTCAACCAGTATCGACACTGAACCGGACAGATAAAACGAAGAATCTCCGGATTTTCATCCAAAAAATGATTGGAAGGCACCCGCGACACCGTCGCACATCGCTTCCAATCCGGACAGAGCACCCTCTCTCTCCATTGGCGACATCCCCCGCCAGAGGGGTTGACAATGCGCTGTCGCAGCGCCTGCTCGATTCACCGGGAGAAGCCTCCGCCCTTTCCCCGGCACAGCGCCGAGAGAGTCCCGTCCGCGGCGACTGTCGTCTGCCTTGGCGACAACCGCGCGGTGGCCCGGACGAAAGCCGGAATCTCCCCCGCGGAGAGAGACGCAACCGACCGGAGAGAGGTCTCTCTCTTCCCCTCCACCGCGTCGTTTCTTTCAGATGTGTTTTATTAGGTGCATGATGAGAGGTCATCAATCGATTTTGAATAATTTGCGGTGAGATTTTTGCATTAACGCATTCCGGCTTTCAACACGTTTTATAAAAAAAGGATGTTGTTTTTACAGTATAATACAGCTAATTTTATAGCAACATTCAGTAAAAATTGCTAATTTTACAGTAATAAACTAAATTTTCTAATTTTACTATAACTGTAAACTTGCTAGTTTACAGTGATGAACTATAAAATTGCTTGTTTTACAGTTTATCACTGTGAATTTTAGTGAAACCTCTACTGACTTGATTGTACTTGAACCTCTGCTGACAGTATTGTACTGCTCTTTTGACACAATATTACAGCTAATTTTATGGTAAAAAACTGTAAAATTGTGGTAATAAACTAAAATTGCTGCTTTACAGTAATAAACTGTAAAATATGCCTGTTTTCAGTTTATTGCTGTACATTTTGCAGTTTTAAACTGGGAACCTCTGCTGCCAGTATTCTACTATAAAAGCTACAGTTTATTTTCTTACAGTGTATAGTGCAGTTTCTTGTGCATGGAAATGTATGCATCTTCAAGTGAATCAGCTAAGGAGTAAAGCGGATATCACACGTTGGTTAATTCATTCAACTCAACTCTCGATTCAACTGCAACTTTTACTTTTCATTCAACTATTTGCCAGAAACAGCATAATACACGGATGTTTTCTGCCCAAAGTTGACTGGAGAGTAGAAATAGCAGTTCAATTGGGAGTTAAGTTGAACGCATTTTCCTGAGTGAGGTTATCCATTTAAGAATTCAATACTACTTTTAGTGGTCATCCCGAATATACTCGGGCAGGTTTGGGAGCACTTGGGATAATCTTTTTACGAGCTATTATTATATTTGCGCTTTCGTTATTTAATGAGATAAGTTTTATAATCGTTGCTGAAAATAAGTACGAATAATAGTAATTATAATGTTTTCTGCTACTTAAGTTAACAAATCAATTTCAAAGTTAGTTTTAAGCAGGAATAGATTTATGGATTAGGAGCTTTAGAAAATTTTGAATAGTTCAAGATTTTAATTCTTTCCTAAATTCGCATCATCAGTTTAAAAACGTTTTTAAAAGCTTTTTTCATCGTATACTTGTTTTGGATTCATTCAGGTAGATAACCGTTTCAAAGTGGTTCCATATTTTCGTCATCAGCATATCAGGCAAGTATAATTCACCGAAGTGAATTCCCATACATTTCAAGTGAAAAATATGATGAAAATTTCGAAAAGTTTCTTTATTGCCTGGATCCAAAAATAAGTTCCAAATAACAATATTTCAAATCCACCCAGTAAAAAGAAGCTGGATAATAACTAATGGTAATGAATCAAAATCTTTAGAAAATCGCTACAAGAGCTTGAAAAATTAACAGCTCTTGGTCTCAGAGTATTTCTAATGTGCTTTTGGTGTTAAACAATGCATAAAAAATAAAAAAAGAAAGAAGAAATAAGTAAATAAATAAATAAAAATGAAATTACTAGTATTTATAGAAAAATGAAAAATAATCTAAAACACCTGAAAATGTGTTTTCTAATTTCTGAAAGATGTTCTTGAAACTGAAAACTTTATCATGGCAATTTTATAAGTTGGATTCTCTATTACAACGTAATAGAAGGTAGTTATTCTCGAGTTTATGATTATAACTTACCTCTAGCAGACATTTTTCTTGCAAAAGGAAACGCCTTAGACCTTAATTCGATCAAACAGGTAGGCAGAAGTTCACAAGCGTGACGTATTTTTCAACAACTTTGTATGAATGAGCAGGTGAAAACTATCAATGAAAGTACGAAAAAAAATTAAAAAACCCACATCCTCTAACCAATCAACTTTCTTAAAACAAATTTGCTGCCCATTCTAAACTTCACCATACACTCTTACGTCACTCAATACTAAAACCCAAGCTTAACACAAAAAAAGAAGACTCGAGCGTACTATATAAATACATCCTCCTGGACCTCCTGTATAGAAATACCCAGCAACAGGTGCTAGGTACATAATAACAATCATTAAAAGGAAAATTAAAAAACTGTATTTATTATACAGCCCCAGCTACCGGGCAAAGAATTGCGCTCACGACTGCGATTTACATACAATGGCACTGGGGCATCTTAGTAATACTTTTGATAGATAATGATACCTTGCCCAATCTAATCACTTTCTCAAAAGATGATCTCCAGCCCCCTTTAGCCAAACAGGTGGAAAGGTGTTTGTGTATGTAGAGCTTCTTAACCTCCTCCCCCTCTCTCTGCGTTGTTCGTATCATTGGCTAATACCACATGTTTGGGTAAGTGATATTTAAGAGATAGACAAAGGCCGGCAGTTGTTGTGTGATTCCGTAATAATCCGGATGACAAGCTAAATGTGAGGAAGCGTGGTTATCTGATTGATCTGAGGGGATATCGAAGGAACATATTGATTAGGTGCTGCCAAAAATGGTTACAACTGCGTCTGAAGGAAGTTTCAATTAAGGGTGCAGATGGCCGCAAGATGGACCCAAGCATCAAAACTGCGTTATTTGTTCTTAAATAGCAAGGAGTTCTTAACAAAATGCTCAGAACTTGCCGTAGAACTTAAACCAAACTGTTTTTTAAGATTGACCGTAGAATATCTGGAACACTGACTGTTTAGCATCATTATATTCTTTTCAAGTTCTGTAGAACTAAATGAAGTGTAAATCAGATAATTGATCTGAAGTCTGAAAATATAAATCGCTAAACTAAAAAATGGATAAATAAACAAAAATAGTGAATTTTTTTTAAAAACTACCTAGATTTATGGACATTGCCCCGAATTCAGTTATGCAGCTAGCACCTGCTGTAGAACTTAAACCAAAACGTATTTTGGAATCTCCCGTAGAATGTATGGCGCACTGAGTTTTTAACATCAGCATAACTCCTTATAGGCTCCGTGAAATTGTCCATAACGTTAATATTGTCTTTTTTAATTCAAAGTAAATGATCTACTCACTGAAAATATAAATCATAAAATGAAAAATAAATAAATTAATATATAAATAAGTAAATAAATAATACTAATAATGAATAAAATAAATAAATAAACAAAAACAAATAATAATAACAATAATAATAATAATGAAAAAAAATGAAATAAATAAATAAAAACAAATTATAATAATAATAATAAACTCTTAATATCCAATTCAATTTAAAGCATAAAAATTACTAATTTCTCTTACTAAGTTATGTTTAAGACATAAAGAAGCTGATCTAGTTATTGACTATTTCAGTCTATAGTCCTGTCTAACTATGGTCTAGAAATACATTAACTTTTGACATGATTTGGTTAATTGAAAAATTAGGAAGTCAATTTATTTTCTTACAGCAATGCGGAAAAATTGTCCTATAAATATGACAAGGAGAATTAATAGGTTAAAGTCATTAAAAACAGTTAAAATAACATTAACTTCAATGATATTGTTAATTAATCATTCCCATCACGGAAAATATGAAGAAGTTTGACTGGAATCGTATTTTCCCTTATAAGTGCTATGCTTAACATATTTTATGGGAATAATATGAAACCTAATTCTAATTAATATTTGAAAAAAAAAAGAAAGTAATTGGGGAACGTAAATAAACTAGCAACGCTTCCAGTACTTTTTAAAACATTTTACTACGAATGTCAGAAAGTTATATGCTATTGCTTCAATAAAATTTTCTTATTTTCAAACATCATCAGAAACAATGATTTCAAAATTGGCAATCTTATTACATCAAGAACAAAAATACCCACTACGCAAAAATGCTTCTTAAATCATCCCGTCTTGTCGATATTTTTCGTCATTTGATGCAATATTAGCATCTGTTGACACGCCGAATCCGTTTCTCCATATATCCTTCTTTTAATTGATTATTTATATCAACATCAATATCACTTTCATTAGTATAGCATTATGCGCTTCGTGGTGCCTCCTTAAAAATGGTGATTACATAGATTAGGCAAGCGTCTGTCCGCCCCTGCAGCAACTTGCGACTTTTTCAGCACCCGGTCTACCGTGTAATTACGATTGCCGATTTATGTACACACGCCATGGGCAACGCGAATGCTAAAACTCTTCCTCCCCATGATGCCACAGACTGGATTAGGTAAAAGTGATTAGGACGTCTTAAGGAGCCAATAATTATCGGCATGCGATCGATAATTATTGGGGTTTTATTTGCGGCTGGCAAAAAAGTGATGTTTGCTGATAGATTGCTTTGAGCGGAGTGACTGGGAGTTCTTTTTCAAGTGTGATAATATGGGTGAAATTCTGGGGAGCATTTGCTTAGATTGCCTCTAAGAAGATTTATGAAAGTTGTCTTCTACCTAAATTAATGTGGCAGCAGCAATTGAACTCTTGTCTTTGTATCGCAACAAAACGGAAGCTCAAAACTATGATCGGATCCTTATTATTATTAACATTATTATTCAAGTTAAATAACAAGCAAAAGACCGAAACGAAAAACAGCTCCAAAGTTCTGGAGTTTTCCAATGTTTAGTTTTGATTATTCCTGTATAGTTTTAAAAGAAAAAAAAAAACCTTTGTAATATATTTTTTTTTTTTTCGTTTTGAAAAGAGTACTGGGAAGAATTTTTATTTTCATTTTTGTATAGTTTTTAATTTATGCTTTGAATGATAGAAAAGTCAAATTTAGCTTGGATGTCACATCAAGGGCGGATCCAGCTTGTGGTTAAGGAGGGGGTCATTTCCGGAAGGGGGAGGGGTCAAAGGGCAATTTTTGAGCAAAAAGGGGGTGTTTGGAAATTTTTTCGCAATATTAGACCAAAAAATTGAAGTTTTATGCTATATTTGGTCGCTTAAGGGGGTAGGCATGACCCCCTGACCGCCCCCCTTCTGGATCCGCTCTTGTGTCCCGCATGTTAACCACGATTATAGTTCACAGTGACTTTTTTGGGAAAAAAGCAATCTCTTCAACTTTCGTTTTTCCAAGTTTCAAACAAATTTATTACGAATTTAGATTTCATTAGCGTGCCTCTTAGAATTGGCCCCATAAAGCAGTGAAACACTATACCAAAATCAGATAATTTGAAATTGCCAACCTCAATAACTGCTCTCTGGAATACCTTCCCAATACTGAAGCATTCTATTTGCAGTATAGTCCGCACGGCACTCCCTTCATATATACCTGCAATGACCACGCACAAATCCAGCACAGTTCAATGAAAATGGATCATTTTATCAATACCTCATAGCCGGCCAGCCATAAAGCCATGATGAATAGCAACGTGAGATATGCTGACCTCCTAAATCACAACATGGAATATAACCATTTCCCATAAATACGTTTAGTTCCCTGATTATGATTCAGCTGTCCGAAGATACAAACTGGCTTCCAAACATCCTATAGTTGGTGGTCCATAATAGCGCCCGCCCCACAGACTACACACATCAGACTTGAGTTGTCTGTTTCTGCGGCAAGGTTCTGACCCGATTTTGATTTATGTGCAAAATTACTTCACACACATGCATGTGCAATACACGTGTGTGCGTTTTTCAGGGACGATCTGGGGTATAGGATTTCACGCGTGATCATCCTGTTTAGGTTCGTGAGTGAAGGTTAGGCTAATTGATTACCGTCGTGCGACAGGAGATACTCTGGAGGCGGGGGAAAAAGTTGTGAAATACGAAAACAGATAACAGAATCTTTTGGAATGAGTTACGGAGAAATTGCCAGAGATTGGGAGAAATTAGACATGACACTTCAGAAAAGAACATCTAAGAACTCATATTTAAAATTTTATCTGCGTCATTTATTTTCGTGATTTAGAAGAGGTAGTTTATACAACTGTTGATGCTGAAATTTTTCGTTAGTATATAGTTAATGATATTGTTAATTGCACCAAATAGTTTCTTATTCTTTGCTCGAAACATCAACACCTGATTTAAAAGTCCATTTCAATGAAAAGTAATTTTTTTTTGTGGGCAATCGCTGCACATATGCAGGAAAGAGCGAATTAAAATCTGTACGCAAATACTGAAAAATGTGGGTACTATTCTCAAGCTGTTGAGAAGGGAAAAAAATCATCTTCTTCAAAAAAGAAAAGCATCGGCAATAAAAGAGTACAGATACAGAAAACTATTGGACATACATATAGAAAACAATATCTGTATGAATAATATTTGAAATATTTCTTTTTTACTGGGCATTCGTTGCACATACACAGGCACACTGCAAAAAATGTACTGTTGTTTTTACAGTATAATACTGACAGAAGATGTTCCAATTCAAATCTGTAAAATGCACAGCAATAAACTGTAAAATTAGCAATTGTACAGTTAGCAATTTTAGTTTATTGCAGTAAAATTTAGCTGTAATCTACAGTAGAAACAATAGTGCAATACTGGCAGCAGAGGTTCTAGTATAAAACTAAAATGCACGGTAATAAACGGTAAAATTAGCAATTTTACTGTTTATTACTGTAAAATTAAAAATTTTTAAAGTTTATTACTATGAAATTAGCTGTATTGCACTGTAAGAACAACATTCATTTTTTACAGTGTAGAAAAAGAATGTTCTTACATATAACACTTTTGTATACGTATGGAAAAAAAAAAACTGTCCGCCTAATTTCATAAAATGAAATCAGCTTTTTTTACTACTAGACATTCATTACACATATACAAGAAAGAACAAATAAAAATACTAAAAAATATACGTATACTGTCTTCAAGCAGTTAAGAGGGGAAAAAATCATCCTCGCGAATGAGCGAGGCAGCGCGAATAAGAAAGCATTAAATGTAGCAAAAGAAATCAATGAGATCAAGTTAAAACGAGGCGCTATGCAAGAGAAGATAGCAGTTTACCTTTAAATACGAAAATCGATCCGTCGAAAAGGGAGAAAATTGTTTGTAAAACAAACTGGAATTTAAATTGAGTTTTAGCCGGGGCTCGATTACTTTGAGCAGGGGGTGAAAATGCCTTGATGGAAAGGTTAAAACGGGGGTTAAAGTGTTTAGAACACCCCCCTCCCACCACCCTCCTCTGGAAGAACGTACCGAATGGTCTTTTCTGGGTAGGACTATGCACGCGATGTGGCTTTTAAGTCTTAGCGCGTTCTGGGTTGTTGATTTTGCAAAGGTTTTCCTTTTGCGTGTCTGAGTGTCCACATTTTCCCTCCTGAAAAATCTTATCGTTAAAAAAAAAACTTTTAAATTGCTGGGAGTGTTTTATTTCTTTTTTTCATAAATTTCTCGGCAAATGGGACCCCATGAGAAATATAAGATCGAGAAATGAGTTTTGCATCGACGAGCAGCGGTTTTGATTTTTTGAACGCTTTTCTCACACGCGCCCGCGACTTCCTAATTCCTTTTATTCCTTTCTGGGGGACTGATTTAATGCAGTTTCTATTTTGGGTATGAAGCATTAGTAGCTAATTTCATCGCAGAGAGTCTTTAAAGAGTTCATTTGAGACTTCCGAAATTACGCTTCGTTTCTAGAAAGGCATTAAAAACTATAGATTTTGCTATGTGGTGTTTACTTACTAAATGCTTCTGGGGTTTTTCTTTTAATGGTTGGAAAGATGGCAGTTTTGATATCTTGCCCGGAAGAGAAAACTAATTCAGCACTTTCTCATTAACTTTGAGAACACCTTTAACGCGTTCCTCCTTCATATTAATTCAAAAATAAAAAGTAAGTGTGCTTCTTCCCAATATGAGATATTCATTACTTAGCAATGAAGAATGAACAAATGCTGTTGTTTCTTATAGAATAAATTCCTATTTTCTACTATTTATAATTACAACATTTTTGATGTTACAAATATTTTATTTTTGCTTTTCTTTTTTAAACTGGTGGTATCTAAACATTTTTTTTCAATCAGGAAAAAAAAAGTATGTGGTATAAGTTCATGACCTTAAAATAGTGGACATTATGAGGTCAAGTAAGTGCTATTGTAACACATTGAAAAGTCACCAATCTGCTGTAAATCGATATATTTTAAGCATTTAGCTGATAACGTTTCGGATTCGAAATAAATCTCATGCACCCTAATTAGCAAAATCAAAACAAAGTGTCCAACTCTGAAAAAAGCAAAAAAAAAAAAAAAAAAGGGAAAGGAATGAAAAGTTGAAGTAATGTTAATAGAGGTGTTCCTTTCTGCAGAATTTTCCTGTTAGCAGCCTTACTATTCTACATTCAATTCTGGTTATTTGAATTAGATTGTTTACTCCCAAAATGTGAAAACATAGCAAATGCTTTTGGTACGAAAGAACTGTTGACATTTTTGAGCATTATGTCCTTGTTAGCGAGTTTCTTTACTTGTGAATATTACGCTAACCAACTTTTTCTATATATATAGTCCGAGTGCAAACATAAGAGGGAAATTCATGTGACAACACCCCCGCGCACTTTTTTCGAGACCAACGGTATAGCCTAATTAATAGCATTTTTTACGGATTCCAATTTCGAGAAATTACTGGGAGAGAGCCCCAGACCACCGTTTATGCACGAATATATTAAAATTATGAGGAATATGGGTCAGTATGACCCCTTAGTCTTATGACCCCCTCCCCCCCTTGTCTCCGATCTGAGTGCTCATATTTCAGTAATGACCCCTTCCAAAACCAGAAGCTCGGTCCGCCCTTGATCCTTTTGATGTTCCAAAAAGGTGAAGCACACGTTTCCGAATCTCCCAGTGACCTTGTGTCTTTCTGCTCCATTTTTTCACCGAGATTTTTTTCCTATATTGGTCGAAATAGAAAGGTTCAGTCCGATTCGTCGACACTTACCGTCATTACAATAGTATAAGTTGCAGGTTTAAATATCATTATAACTTTTGTTACAGCTTTTGTTCAATTATTTCAACAAATGAAGGAAGAAAGGTCTGTATGGCTACTAGTCTTATGATCACCTCTCCCTTCCAATCTGAGTGCTCATATTTCAGTAATGACCCCCTCCAAAACCAGAAGCTCGGTCCGCCCTTGCATCCTTTTGATGTACCAAAAAGGTGGAGCACAAGTTTCCGAATCTCCCAGTGACCTTGCCTTTTTCTGCTCCATTTTTTCACTGAGATTTTTTTTATACTGGCCGAAATAGAAAGGTTGAGTCCAATTCGTCAGCACTTACCGTCATTATAATACTATAAGCCGCAGGTTTGAATGGCATTATAACTTTTGTTGCAACTTTTATTCAATTATTTCAACAAACGCAGGAAGATGGGTCTTTTTCTCCGGAAAAAGCATCGCTCCCAGGAATATTCGATCCGTCGTGACCAAAAGCAGCTGCTTTATTTATTTCTTATTATTTCTTTCTCCCTTTTTTCTCTCATTGGCGAAGGTGGGGGTGGGGGTTGCACAATTACAGGGCGAGGTCCAGTCACGGCTTCGACTTCCTGCTTGACGAGTTAAAGATGAAAAAATAAAAAGAAAGAAAGAAAAAAATTAACGATGATAAACAACAAAAAGAAAAGAAGACACAGGAGGAAGAAAAAAAGAGGGGAGGGGGAGAACTGAGGGTGGTGATTTTATGAGATAGCTTTAAATTTTCACCCTCAGAAATAACTCGGCTTGAAAAGCTGCTTAAGCAATGAATTGTGACTCTAGCTTTTAACCTCAATTTTATTATCCGCGGAAAAAATGAAGGGTGGTTTTTGTGAGCTTTTTTCGTTTTTAACTTACTTATTAGCGCGGTTTTGCTTTCAGTTGCTGTTAAAAAGGTGTCGGCGCTTTACAGCCTTCTGTTCTGTAACTTTTTTCTTCCTTTAATTTGCAACAAAAAGACTTTCTCTCACGGTGGATAAAGACATTCACGTTTGCATATTATTAGTGATTTTTTTTTTTTTGTTATTTTTTTTTTTTATTCTGGCGTGACTTTTCGGTGAACTTTTATTTCTAGGCTGTAGATTAAACTGTACTTTGAAGCTATACATATCGCTTCTTTTTTATGCTTTTGTTTTAATTATATTTTATTCTCTGACTGATTATCTGCAACAATTATGGAAAAGACAAAAGCCTTAAAATATTTTTATGCATCAAAAGAAAAGCAAACTAGAAAGTACTTGAAATCTTAATTAATTTAAATGAAACGGAAAAATTCAAATAATAGGGAAAAAAGAAGAAATTTTTATTGAGTTGAATTTTTATTTGACGATGAGAAAAAACAAATGGAAATGCTTACTCTCACTGTAATTCAGTCATAACGTAACTAGTTGATGTTTTTACCATTAACTTTTCTGACTAAAACTTTTCTTATTTGGATACTGCAGTAAAATATTTGTAGAATATATCCTATAAAGGTACCTTATTAGTGTTCACTAAAGCCATCCCTTGAAATAAAAATATAATGTGAAGTTTGAAACGATATTATAAAATTTCAAAGCACATCTGAAAAAGCCGCAGGATGTTTTTGAACTCAAACGTCACTTGAAGCCTGAAATTTTTTCAATTTCGTTCAAATTTTTGCTTGAAATGAAAAATAAGTATTAATTTGTATAACTATGAATAAACTAGGAGGAGGAAGTGGAAAAATATGGAAATTGCTTTAGTCTTATTCAAGTCCTTAAAGAGCTGTACTTTTACTCCTGATATTTTAAAAGAGGACTTTTTTGAGGAGGGGGTGGATAACTGTTCGTTCAGAACAATCTATATTTGTATCAGACAAGGGAGCTTCATTTCCCCAAGTTAAATGGTGAACTGATCCCCCCCCCCTTACAAGTACAGAAAGTCTAAAATACTTTCAGTCCTCCGCCAAGAAATGGAAAAACTACCAAAAACGACCCCCCCCTTAAAAACTTCACTGGTGCAGTCTGCGCCATGCCCCCTCCCAGTGGGCCTCTTTTATATGCATTAACATATTAGAGTTGCAACGTAGCTCTTGGCCTAGGGTTCTATGTTTTGACCTTCTCATATCTGGTTGACCCCTTTTTCCTTCCACAATTTATGTAATTTTAATTTTTGTCATTAAGTAATTTTTCATATGACTCCACCTACTCATACGTTTTAAGCGCAGGTTTTCCACCTGTGTAAATTACAACTTCCCTAATCGCGGAATGTTCAACTTAAAAGCAACGGAGTCGAAACATCGTTATTAAAAGTGTCGTGCTTGCTCCATTTCAAATGTTTACCTGTTTCTACAAAATAAATTTAATAACTGCACAATTACGTGAAATGTTTCAATTAGGATTTCCCAGATTCAACAACACCTTATTAAATTTAAAATAATCATAGTGCTTGAATAAACACCACGAATCTGACAGACAACGTATGTTGTTTTGATATGAAACTTCATTTTAAATTATCCACCCAAGTTATTCTTTGATGTTGACCTTTGTTGATGACATCGTGTCTGCTCAGTCCTTAAACTCGGCGAGGCGGCGGTGGGAAAATTTAGTGGGACAAGGTTACGTTTGCCAACGAATCGCAAGTTAGTCGGTACACCATGAAGGGAATTCCCTACCATTCGTCATCCTGTCTTCGGGATTAGTAGTGATAATTTGACATGTAATTTAGCTGACCGCTGACCAGTCATGAT
This sequence comes from Uloborus plumipes, assembly GCA_038373865.1. Classification (NCBI taxonomy): domain Eukaryota; kingdom Metazoa; phylum Arthropoda; class Arachnida; order Araneae; family Uloboridae; genus Uloborus; species Uloborus plumipes. The sequence continues at coordinate 16,490 of JAXGGA010003848.1, forward strand.
GTGGATGATATCTTGGATCTTCTAGTAGAGTGGAGATCAACCAGTTGAATGTGATGTTTGTGTTAGTTTCTAGATGCTTGGTTACCTTTCTTTTTGGTTTTACGTTTTTAAGATTTGCAACTATGATTGATTGTGTCTGGTTTGGCTGTTTTTGATTCAGTTTTTCATGATACACTGCGGGAAGTTGACACAGATTTCTCAAAGCTGTCCACATTTTCAAAACCTTTCAATTGAGGTGAAGATGAATGTTTAATCATTTATCAGTTTTGAGCATCAGTTTTCGATTTGACAGCTCACAGTTAAGATAGAAATAAAATTTGCTGATATAGTGAATCCCACACCAAAGTGCTGGTCGGCGGGGGGAGGTAGTACTATATTTTGAATCAATTTAATTTACCTTTTTTGTGGCTTATTAAATTTGCATTGCATTTTTTCTCTGACTTGTGGGCCATTCATTAAACAAATTTCTTTTTTAACGTAATGCAATTAAAAAAATCATCTCTAGTAGTCATTTCATAGATGTAGTTATGTTTAGCGTCAAGGATAAGTATGCACTGCAAAAAATGAACCGTTGTTTTTACAGTATAATACTGGCAGCGGAGGTTCCAGTTTAAAACAGTAAACATCACGGTAATAAACTAGCAATTTTATAGTTTATTGCTCTAAAATGGGCAATTTTACAGTTTATTACTCTAAAATTAGCATTTTTTACAGCTTATTACTATAAAATTAGTTGTATTGTACTGTAAAAACAACTGTAATTTTTTAGTGTGTTGTCTAGTGAGAGCCATTTTGTAGTCCCTTTTTCACCAGGAATTTTCAGTTTACTGAAGAAAGTCCGGTTCCAAGCATTTTTATTAATCGAGGCTCTACTGCATGGTGGGTAGTTAAATGTCATAATACGAAAGCTAATTTAAAAACGAAACAAAGTTATATGTTTGGTAAATCTTGAAACTACAACATTGGTAACTTTCACCCGGACTGTAAATGGAGTTTTCCGGCAATACTCCACTTTCTTTCACTAAATGTAATTTTCACTTGAATTTTGCATTTTCCAGATGTTTATGAATTATAACTGAACAGTGTTTTGGATACAAACAGATAAAATAATAATATTCATAACAATAATAATAATAACCAATATCTTTCAAATAGTCGAAATCTATTTGCCTTTCTATACATTTAGATTAAAAAAACTTTAATATTTTAAAAATCAATCAATAAGTTACTACTCAGTAACATTTTCTTGTCAATACTGTATTAAATGCCGAAAATTATTGATCTATTGTAGACACTCGCACCTTAATATCTTGCAAAAGTTGCGCTACGTGCGAGACGCTACTATTGATTTTAAACTGGATCCAAGCCAACAAATAAATACGTGATACTTATACAGTAATAGCATTTTTACGAGGCTTTTTCATGCTTAACGGACGAAATGGCTTGTTTGAAAAATACTATAAGTAAAAGCAGTAATAACAGCTCTATAATTTAAATCTCATGTATTTTTAAAAGTGATTTGTGGAATTTTCTTTCAATGTGTAATGGGTGAGATGAAAAAAATACACATACACAAACACACACAGAGATATATATAATTTTTTTAAACAAAATGTAAATAATGCAGTTAGACAAAAAAAAAAAAAAAATGAGAGCGATTGGGAAAGCATTATTTTGTGTCTTAGCAGAAAAAAAAATTTCGTGTCAAATTTTTGAATTTGTTTACAGACTTGAAAATCTCAATCAGCTATAATCCTGTTTTTATTGTTTTGGTTTTTTTAGATCTAGTTTGAGATAATTTCAATTTATACATAGTTTTAATTCAATCTAAATATAATTAATTCCCTTTAAAAGCATTAGGGTAATTAAATAATTGAAGTTAAATTTAATGAGAAAGCTAGTATGTATGTTAGCATTGAGCAATATGTTAGATTTTCGCCGAGTTTTGTTTACATAAATCCATAGTTTATTACAGCGGCTCAAACGTAAAAACTTGCCTACTTGATAAAAAGAGACAAGAGCAGATCCAGAAATGTTCCAAGGGAGGGGTGATTATTTTTTTTTTTTACGTACCCATTTTTTTCGCCATGCATCCTTGTTAACACATGTTGATTACAAATAGTTTGGTCTTCCATTTCGAAAAATTTCCAGATCAGAGCCCCGAATCCCCGCACCATTTCCTTAATATCATCAAAGACCAACTAAAATTGCCTTTTTTAAGCTTCAAAATCTGAAAACTGCTGGAGATGAGTCCCTCAAGGGAGGGGCGATGGGGGCGATCGCCCCTTCCTTATATCCGCCCTTGAAAAGAGACAAATAACTTTTCCAGATTTCCCTATTTTGGACTTTTACTACGGTTGCTCTTTGCCATTGATCTTCTCACTAAACGACAAAATTCATTAAAACAAAGAAATCTTGCTGACATTTAAAATTCTTCGCAATTACAATGTGTACTACCCTGCGCATGTTCTTTGAACATGAAATTCGGCTTTTAGTAATTATCAGTTTAACTTTCAATATTGCATTGTTTTGTATTAATAAGTGAAAAAGGAAAAGTTTTTGGTGGTAAAATCTGTGGTTTTCTTAGATCCTGTAAGAAACTCAATTATTTTCACTGCGTAGAGTTACTGTGGTTAAAATAAAGAAGCTACTTTTAGAATGATTGCTCATAATGGACCAATATCCGTACCATGATTAATTGTAATAGATAATTTTAAAAGATATGGAAGTTGGGAAAAAATTTCATTTGAGAGCTTTGGAATGTTCGGAAACCGCAAAAGAAATTAAAAAAAAAAAAAAAAAAACGAAAAAAAAAAAAAAAAATCTTAGTCGTTGAAACAAATGAGAAGGTATTATACCGCAAACGAAATATCAACAAGTGCAAAATCACTTTTACTAAGTTTTTGTAAATTAGCATTGAGTTGTAGCTGTATTGTGTGCAATAAAAATAAATAAACAAATATATCATTCACCACTTCAAAAATATCAGACAATTTTGAGCCAATTTCTCGAGAAACATGTGAACCTTGAACAGTATCTTTCGAATAATCGATGATTGAGTTTCATAATTTGAGAAGATTGCTATGAAATATTTCAATTATTTTGTGCACAAATAAATATTTTAATTATAATAATACTATTGATAATAACATAGTAACAGAGACACAATTTTATTATTATTATTATTGTCAGTTTTTTGTATTTTATCTCATACTCTATTTAACGAAACGACAGCATCAGTAATAATAATAATAATATTAATAATATAATAATAATAATGATAATTATAATAATAAAAATAATAATAATAATTATATAATAATAAAATAATAAGAATGATAATAATAATCATAATAATAATAATAATCTTTCGAAAAAATTAAAAAAATTGATGTGAGCACATTAATAATAGGGACAACATTAACAACAGTAATAATAATCGTAACAACAACAATTATTATTTACTATTATTATTATTGCGTTTGCTGTTTTTGTTGTTGTTAGGACAAACATTATTTTAGGTTACAGCATAACATTTAAATAATAATCATTATTATTAGTATTATTTAAATCAACGCTTTTATTCTCTCGTAACGTCATTGCACTTTTTTCACTATACTTCGGAAGTAGCATCCTCAAGTTTCGCCTGGAAATTTTGATATCATCCGCAGTCAACCCTTCCTCAATAAAAAGAGAGAGAAAAAAAAGAAAGCATTTTCAAACAAAGGTTACAAAGAAGAAACAAAAACCAACAGTCAGATGTTGACGAGTTATACACAAACGTAAATTCGTAATCACGTCTCGGGCCCAAACGAGAGAACTGGTCACGACCGAGAAGGACAATTATTAGAGACCTCTGGAGGCGCCCTGACACCAAAAACCCAAACCGGTTGTCGTCTGTCAGGGGGTGGAGTAAGGGAGCGTGAGAAAACGGAGAGATTATTCTTATCGGCGCTAACTTCATAATGCAGCATTGAGATTTGCATTCCAGGAGTAGTCAGTCCTTGGATGATTTTGCTCCGACCTTTCGCGAACCTGGCACGGGATGGTGAAAGTTGCCCACCCCCGCATTGTGTAAGGCGAGAGCGATGCTATCGTTTGGAGAACACAGATTGGTCATGTAAAATTTGGCTTTTATCGATCGCTTATGTCTTCCATGGAGAGCTCAAGAGCACATTATTCATTGAGGTTTGGGAAATGTTTTGTACCTAATAAGCTTTAGACGACTTGGGGAAGGAATGATACATGGCCACATTGTTTCTTGGATATTGCAATGGTGTTGAGACTTTAACAACCTATTTGTGAAGATACTATCTCAGTTGCGCAAGGCCGACATGAGATTATGATTTTGTTTTCTATGTTTTATTTTTGAAAAAAAGTCATGTACGTTCCATTATGTTTTTCCCCATGCAACTGAAAAATGCGTGAGGAAAGTTGTTTCGTAAACATAAGCAACGCGAACACACTTTTCTGTGCACCACATCGAATTCCTGACATCAGCTATTTCTCTCAATTGGTTTTCAAACTTCTAGTTATTTTAAATATACATTTTTAACACTTAAAAGCAATTTCTACAGACGAAATGCATCCTTTACCTTAGAAATAAATCGATAAATAGGAAGAAAGAGAATGAACTTTTAATAATAACTAAAACAACGTATTTTTTTAATCTCAAACTGTATTTTACTAAATTTCAACTACTAATGATTTTTTAAAATCAGAATTTTAAATTCAAACACAGTTTCAGGAAAAGTTCCACCAACATAAAGGGTCAAAATTTTGAATAGGTAAATAATTTAAGAACAATATTTATAGAGTGCTTAGCAAAGGCACTTTTCAAATTGATTACAATGAAATTAAAATTATTTTCCCAATGGAAAAAAAAAAACAGTGTTTCATGTCTAGGCATTAATGTTGAAAAAATTAGAAAATTTTCTTCACATTCTACGAAAAACATATTCTGCATCTAACACACTATCCTGTTATTTGATCCTGAAAAGTACAGGATTAAAATTTTCCCCATAAAAACTTACGGTTGCTTTTTTTCTTTTCTGTTTTCTAACAAAAATTAAGCAAAAGGAGCAAAAATGTTTTGATGAAAGAATAAAGCAGGGAATAAAGTTTCTTGACAGATATTATTCGAACAACTTCACTTTCACCCTTTTGGTTTTCAAATATTTAATTAAATTATTTATTTTCGAGTAGACTTCTTTTATTTTTTTATTTGTGTTTAACGATATTTTACGATGCTCTAAGTCTCCTTCCCTTCTAAGGTGGGGAAAAAATCACATAAAATTACGCTATCAAAGTGTGTCAGAGAGTACCAAATGAACTGATGATTTAGTTTTGAAATTATACTTATGTATTATTTCGGACTTTATAATACTTCTGCTTTATTAGTTATTACAAACCAGTAACATACATATGTGAAACAAAGATCATGACAAAGGAACATGCAGCCACACCCGTTAATACCGAATTTGAAGGTACCAAATAAAATTTTCACTTTAAAAAGTTAAAAAGTTCACATTAAAACATGAATGGGAATTAAAGCTGTTGTTTTACAGCCATAAATTCCTTATATATACGGCTTCCCTGTAAATAAGCATGGGAACGTCTGTCTAAAAAGAAGTCTCCTAACAGTCTTTCTATACTGGAACAAAAAATTATACCTTTATGTTGAAAAGCATTTTTAATTCTAAAAAAATTAAATTAAATTATTTATTAATTTAAAATTATAAGAAAAATAAATTTAAAAGAATTTTTTTTAAATCTTCGTATACTTGAATTTTTTACAGATTAAAAAAAAAAAAAAAAAAAAAAAAAAAACCAGGAAATGTATCCTTCAGCCCACGTGAAGCAACAGGTTTCCGTTTCCGTGACTGCCTCTTAACCGTGGGTAAAACCTGCAAACAAATTGTTTAATGATTCATATTGAAATGATAGATGCTCTTTTTGCTATCGCTTGAAAAGGGCTGTTTGTTATTGGCTGTAATCACAAGGAGGTGACAAATCACAAGCCGTGAACTCGCAGCGGGGTTTATGAAGTGTGAGAATGGAAATGCATATCGAAAAATAAAAAGAAAAAGGATTTCGCACCAACCATTGCTCAAGTCACCCTCAGAGCCACGCGCCGCCGCTGGTATTTTGGACAGCTCTGAATGGTGATTAATGTTATTGTGGGCGAAACGAATAACAAATCAAAACCTGGCGAATTGCTTTTATTCATGGATTCGATAAAAAACAAATCGCAGAAAAGTGCATTTCAAGAACGGGTTGCGCTGATAGTTCTTGTTTTTGGTAAGGCAAGAAAGAAAGAAAAAGAAAATCATCGTAGTATGTAAAAACATTCATAGATCATATATGTTTTCAATGCGCAAAGTCAAATTGATGGGAATCAAAAGATGGCAGATAGTCAATGATTCTAAAAAGGGTTTATGAAAATCAGCAGACTTATCAGGTTGCATATGTGCTTGCGAAAAGCTTAGTTTCATCATTATTGGTTTTCTTTAACTATAACCTTAATTTGGCACTTAAAAATATTATAGTCGTATTACTGAGAAGTATTGGAAAGCTAGAAGGCAAATGACTTAAGTATTAAAGCCTGGAGTTCGTATAAATATAAATAATTGCGCATGCACATCCATGTATCTCAATTGCCATTTTCTTCCTGGAGCAAACAGCAACAGGAACTTTCTGCTCGACACAAACTGCATCTTCTTCTCGTGGTAAGAGTTGCACGAGGAGGTTATCGTTCTGATCTGAACACAACCAGAAAGATGAATGTCTCCCACACATACATTAAGGTGCCCTATAGGTACCATTAAGATTCCCGCACCTGACATACGGCAGTTAACCCTGGTGCTGCGAGCCATGTGACCTGAGTTCCACCAAAAAGACCCATTGGGAACAGAAGATGCATTAGGAATTCGATTAAAGTTTCCAGAAGAAAAAGATTTCGGAAGTTCTGGGAGCGCTCGACGGCGGATTTGTTTGTTGTGATGTAGTTAGTTAACAGGCTCCGAGTTGACCCGATTTGTAATAAATTCTGGTTTATAGTTGACTGATTCACACATTAGCACACTTGCAGAATTAGAGCATTTTAGGTTTCATCGTTTAGTTGAAAACACTTTCGTACAGTGTAAAAAATGAATGTTGTTTTTACAGTATAATACAGCAAATTTTATAGTAATAAACTGTCAAAATTCCTAATTTTACAGTCATAAATTATGCAATTGCTAACTTTATAGTAATAAACTGTACAATTGCTAAATTTACAGTAAAACTAAAACTGCTAGTTCAACAGTTTATTACCGTGTATTTTACAGTTTTAAACTGGAACCTCTCTGCTGCCACTGTTATTGCTTTTGTAGTATAATACAGCTAAATTTTACTGTAATAAACTGTAGAATTTCTTACTTTACAGTAAGAAACTGGAAAATTGCTAGTTTTGCAGCTTATTACTGTGCATTCTACAGTTTTAAATTGGAACCTCGGCTGCCAGAATTATACTGTAAAAATAACATTTAATTTTTTGCAGTGTATTTGAACTGAAAATATTTATTTGGCACAAGTTTCGGGAAGATATATGTTCTTAAGATAGGTCAAAATTATTCACATGGGTCATTATCTCAAAATGTGGCAAATTGATGTCCTTAAAATTCAACGCCCGCTGTGTTCTTAATTTATTTTTAACTATTAAGCAGTTAAGAATAAAATTAATCAGCAATACGCAGTACTATAATAATAATATTTAGTTATATGTTTTGTATAGAGTAAACATAATTATTAAACATGATATTTAGAGTTTTCTATACTGTTACTTGTCGACTCTATCACCTTTACTTTGTTTAGAAAGAGAGTTGGCACATTTTAAAGAATAGTTAGGATAATTTGATTGATCTGGACAGTTAGTAACATTTACCAACTAATATATGTGTGAAAAGTTCTTTTCATAAATATTATATAAATAATGAGTGGTAACAGAGCTCACATTATCATTTTTAATAAGGAAAAAAAGTATATTTTTTAAATATATAATTACGGACTTGCAAATCTTATTTGAAAGTATCCCACAAACTCATTTGTGGAGAAATAACAGAATCTTCAAAACATTTAGTATGTGAAAGGAAAGCAAAAAAGTATAAAAATTTTATTTAGATAAGAAAAAACTTTAAAGGAAAATAGAAAATAAGAAGTTAATATGTAAATTCCCCTTTATCAAGAATAGAATTAACATAAATGTAGCTCGACTCGGTTACAAGAATCTTTCCTTCTCTTTTTACGGGAAAAAAAACTTTATTTTTTCGAGTTTTGCGATAGAATCGTGAACTTAACTATGTTGACTTGAATAAACATATAAAATATTTACACGAATGTCCACACACTTCAAGTGCTACAACATCCATCAACCTTTCGAATACCGTTATAACAACTGTCAGGGAAATCCTTTAAATTCTAAAACACGGTTTACACATTTCATACTTTCGGCTCAAGTTCCGGTCACGATGTTGGAATATACACACAAAAAGAGAAACTTCATTTTAAAAGAGATGTATGTACATAACCCCACTGTGCACAATCGGTAAATTGTAAGCTTCGCTGCCTAGGAAAATTGTTAACATGATGGATTGTCGTTTTTCTAGAAATATATCCGCACGTTGAGCACGTTTAAGTTAATTTAACATATTGAAGAAAAAAAAACAAACCTCGAAGTATTTTAGTTGGGAAATCCTCTGCAGAATTTGCAATGCTTTTGATAAAGATCACATCTCTCTGAAGGACTTTTTTTTTTTTTTTTTTTTTTTGAACCAGTCATGATGAATATAAATTTGTTGCTAACTCATAGGATGCTTTTCTGTTTAGGAACTTACTCTTTATGTCAACAGAAACCTTTTTCATGTGCTTTTTAAACGTTATGTAAAAGAAATCCTGATGGCCTGATAAATTTGCAATATTTTTTGAATCAATTGATGATGAACTATAGATTTGATGTTTCATAATTCGAAAAATATTGACAAATTAATAATTACTAATCAAGAGATTTTGACTGATATCAAACAAATGAAATTTTGCAAAGTTGAGAATTTATTTGTTTAAAGAATTCATTTTAAATAATTTAAAAATTTCACACCTAAAATCAGTGCAACTAACTTCAAGGAATTGCAATTGCTGGAAGTTGGTTGCACTGATGGTTACACAGTTGGTTGCACTCGGACGCCTATTACTTCATTTGCTTTCGTTGAATAGTTTCAAAAATATTATGCAAAAATTTGTATATCAGCAATACTTATTATTTCAATCTACTGCTAAGTATAGCATTTGATTTAGTGTAGTCTTCTTTAAATATTTTAAACATCAATTATGAAATTCAGGATAACTTCTCTGTGTCATACCCTTTCAACGATTTCATTGGTTTTCTCCTTTTTAGCAGAATATTTTTTCAACAAAATTATCTTGACTTATTAATGTCCACTCGACAGATTTATGTATTTATTTATTTTCGATTCATTTTTTTAAAACTTTTATCTCAATACTTATTTTGTAAAAAAAATGCTCAAATAAAAAGAAAAAATCTTTATCTACTAGCTTGTTAAATTTATCATTAGCAAGATAACAAGTCCAAGAGCTAAAAAATTTTTAAAAGTAGTTTTCCGTAGATCGATTGAAATCAGTTTAACCAACTCGGTCCAATGAAATAAAATCCGGATTTTTACGTAGAACTCACATTCCAAATAAAGGAGAGAGAGAGAGAGAGAGAGAGAAATCTCGAAAGAGGAGATACACTAAATCATAAACTTTCTCTCCCAGCACTACCTACATTCAGAAAATAAAAAAATGTGAGAGTTACATTATTAAACAAGATTTATTAATGTCTTAGGGCGACAGGATACGTCCTTCTCCTCACAATGAACACAGCGGAATACAAATTGAGGGAACCGCAAGACGACTACCGCAAAGCATAATTCCGAATACTCGACTTTTAACTGATAAAAGATATGCTCGGTCCTTTCCACTGTCCTTCGTTTTTTTTCCCTAACGATTTGCCAACTGCGGGGATTTATCAACTTACTCTATAAAAAAAAGTCACTTGTTTAGTGATCCTCGATTACTATCTATCAGCTATTGATTACTATCTGTAGAAAATTCTATCAGCTTTGATTTGCCATAACACACTGTAAAAAATGAATGTTGTTTTTACAGTATGATACAGCTAATTTTATAGTAATATACTGTAAAAATTGCTAATTTTACAGTACTACTAAACTGTAAAATCGCTAATTTTACAGCAATGAACTGTTAAATAGCTAGTTTTACAGTTTATTACTGTGGATTTTACAATTTTAAATTGGAACCTCGGCTGCCAGTATTATACTGTAAAAACAACAGTTCATTTTTTGCAGTCTAAAGAAGAAAATTCAAATTTTGTCAATGAGCATCTTTCTAATAAATTTGTTTCGCACTCTGTTCCTCCTCCCCTTATAGAAATCGGGTGTCGGTTTGCACTTCACATGAAATTGAATTTAAATGATATTTGTACGTCATTATCATTGTATTTTTGTGCCTACTGTATTATGACAATAAGAAAGAAATTTTAAATTTTAGCTTTAGGCATGTTTCTAAATCATCCTGTTATGTACCTTCTGTTAAGCAGAGCTCATTCCTAAATACTCCCTTTACTGTGTTAGATTTCTCTTTACTATATCCTTTCCATGAGGCAATTTATTTAATTCTCCAGATAAGGGTTTCAGAAAACATGCAATTCGAAACTGAATAAATCGTTCTCCAGTCTGCTGTTTTTAGCTCTGCTTTGCGAAATTAAACAATAAATTTTGATTTATTAATCGCCACTGCTTCCCTTTGTGATTGATGCCTTTCTGCAAACCTCAACCTCGTGGCAGTCTCATCCACAAAATTCTCACCATTACTCTTTCGACCCTCGCATTTCTCCTCACCATTTTCCAAAAGTTTCATCTAGTATGATGATGGCGTCTGATGATGATGATCCTCCACATCATCATGATGGTCGCCCCCCTTCAAAAAGGCCGATGCCACCAAATTGTGGTCGGAATATCGCCTTCTTTTCATTTAAGCCTTCTTATTTCTTGATTCCCTCTCGGCAATGACATCAGCTCGAAATGCGGAACTCGCTTTAAAAGATCGCTTTTATATGGAGTGTGTGTGAAGGAAATAATGAGGAATGGAATGGTGCCGGACTCGAGTGCATATGTCTGTGTGCTGCTAAATTATTATTACTATTATTAGCGGGAAGAAGCGCAGCTTTTATGTCTCTGCTTAAAAAGGACTTTGCTATAAGCGTGCGAAACGTTCTGTTTCATGTTCGGGGATTTTTTTTATTTTATTTCTTTTATGCTGGGAAGCGTCTGAGGCATGTTTACAGAGGAATTCAAGGTGCAAATGGGAATCAAGTGATCATTTACGAGAGAAAAAGGCTCATTAGGGGATGATGGTGCACAAACTTTCGTGAAAACTCATAATGCGTTTAGTATTATCAATGTCTAAAGAATTATCTGTTTCTTCACAAAGTGCTCAAAACTTTTCTCTTATTGCATTTGCGAAGATATATTGCGTGATGCGCGATAGTATATTGCATGACGGAAGCAAAGTTTTTCTCTTAAAAAATAATAGTAAATGCATTTGACTTAATTCTTGATATCACGATCGAGTTAAGCATAAAATAAATAAATAAAAGTAATAAAAAATGAATAAATAGAAATATAAAGTAAAATAATAATCTTCTAAAACTTTAATAATGTCTCAGCAGCATTTAAAATGCATAATTTATGAATGGTTTGAGTTCGATAATTTAGAAAATACTTTGAACTTAAGAGACAAAAAGGTCTCATATCGTGATCCTACTCAAAGGGTTACAAAAGTCCACAGTTTCACGTGAAATTAAATTGCGTTAGGATCATGTGCTCTAAATAGATATTTTGTGACAAGTTCTGGAAACCCACACTTACTTTATGGCGAATACTGGATTATTTCACATCAAACATGCTGCTTACAAATGCTTTGTGATATTAGTTACGGTCTTGATTCCGAAAATGTGAAGCCATCTTTATCCCATTTTGACAATAGTCAAAAAAAAAAAAAAAAAAAAAGAGCTTCAGAAACCAGAAAGAAATTGGCAAAAAAGACAAATTGTCAGGTCGACGAGGGCTGTTGGAATCGTCACATTAATTTGATTTTCCTTTTCCTTTTTTTGCACCTCGTCGTCGTCGAAAGCAAATTTGCGACGTCTCAAATAGATGGTTATAGCATCACAGATGTCTTTTGGCGTGAACAGGAAACAATGATAATAAGGCGATTCTGTTGTCGTTGAAAGAATAGCGACAGTTGTGAGAAAAAGTCAAACAGCGTATCGCTCCGAAGATTCGAATCGCACCCAGAACAAATTTTGATGCGACAGAAATTCCGTAATTGCGTTTCTGATTTGTTTTTTTTTCCTTTATGATGATGAAGAAGATTTTTTTGGTTTGGGCTTCTGGACACGTAGTTTTGCAAATATATTTGAAGAGACTTTGCTCCCTACTGTAAGATAGGACTTTTCTTCACACGAAAATAGTTTATGTCTGTAATTGAAAATGCTTTGCTACTCTCATTAAGTAATCTTTGTCCTTCTGCTTAAAGATTCTTGGTGTTGTTGTTCTTATGTCGTTCATATTTTATTTTATTTTTTGCCTCTGCTTAGCAAGTATTCTTTTTTTTTTTAATTTTTAATTTCAATGTACTATATATTTTTAAAAGATAGAATAAATAAAAGAAGACAAAAATAGGTATATTTTGATTCTTAAAGATAAAATGACAGAATTATTTGTTTTTACACTTGAAGACATTTTCCCCCACTACTTTAATATGTATATATACTTTGTTTCTCTAATGGAAAAAGTATCTTCAGTTAAAGATACTTAGTACGGTTGGTTTCCTTACTTTAAAACATACTTTATTGCTTTTCTTGAAGACAGTTCCACTAGCTCCATGTGTATTTTGCTTCCCAGCTTAGAAACAGTTTATCCCTCTCCTTTACAAATATAGTACTTGATTTTTCTACTTGAAGACAGTTTGTAATTTTAAATCCCCTTTGTCACAAAGACCACAAATTTTTTGTGAGATAAAAGGAGAAAATAAGCGCAAAATTTAATAACGTTTTAAAAGCCCTTCCCCCTTCCCTATTTTTTAAACAGCAATTGTATTTGCCGAATTACACTGATGGTGTAAAAATGAAGAGATGTGTGACCTATGGGTCTAGGAGTACTTTATTAAAGATAAGCAAATTGATCCATGTTTAACATCACCCAACTCAAAAAAAGGGGTAAAATCATGTGTGGAGACATTTAGACCATGAAAATTTCATTCCCAATCGAAATCACGGCGCATAAATTCGTAATGCGCCAGCGTTACATCGCCAACTCGCACAATCCGAAGCAAAGCGGCGACGAAAATACGCATGAGTTTGAATATTAATTCCCGCTAAGTGGTTGGAAATGCGTGCCCCTCTGCTCCAGCGTCCGAATGGGGCCCCACCCCTTTCGCCGCCCCATCAACAGGGCGCCAAATGCATGCCGTCACGCCATGTCTCGTGTCGCGTAACAAGTCCATTGCATAGTCGCACGTGATTGCTGCGTTTGGCGCGCGTTTCTGTTTTGGCGGCGCTTTTCCTCGTCTCTGTTAAGAGATAATTACAAAGTAGCCAATTATGTCGAATATTGTTTATTTTATTAAATGATTCTAATGGAGCACAGGGTTTGGCCGAAGTGAGATTGAAGCCTCACCATGCTTTGATTGCTTCATGATTTCTTTGCGATTTGTATGCTGTTTGTTATCGAGCTTTTTGCTCCATAACATTGAAACGAAAAGACTATAGAATCTCTCTTTGGGGCGAGCAGCACAGAAAAGGACTACAAACTTTATCCACAATACATGCATCAAACGTTGATTTTTACGAAATTTATGAAGATTCTAATAGAGAATGATTCATTCAATTAAAATTTCAAATATACATTCTAAAATTGTGCCCCGATTATTAAAATCATTTAATTTCTCCCAACCTAAATTTCATGACAGTTGAAGTGATACATTAATAAAGTACGTGCAATATATTGCTAATTGCAAGTCATCTTTGAGACAATTTAAATGAAAGTTGTTTTATTTTAATTTAACGTCATAAAATATTAAAAAGAAGAAGAAAAAGAGGAACAAAAAGAAATATTTAATTTCAATACACAAACGAAAATAGGTGAATAACCATTTTAAAATCCTGTATGTGAACATTGGCGGGCCGATTGTAATATAACGATTTTGTAGTTTAGAAACTTATGGGAGTTTCATAAAAATATGCTTAAAAGCATTTCAAAGGGAAGATAGGATTTTGATTTTATACCTTTCAAGAAATTACCAGTATACGATTAAGTAGTTCCCATATTTACTATTCCGATTGACCGATTAATCACTGATCTACCACTTACACATTTTTGATCTTGAACTCGAAAATTGTTCGAAAAATGTTACTTGTCCCTATTGTCTCGGCTCTGACATCATCAACATGTAGCAGCTGCCTCCCCGAACCTATCCCCCAAAAAGTTCTCCCCGTCCCCTCAGGCTAAATGGCCCCAGGGAGCACTGCCACGAGAAATGAATCACACTCAACTCCTTTGATCTCTCCCGAGCGATAGTTCTGTACAGTTGAATACGAAAAGTCTTGACCTTACTCAAGAAAAATATCGATATTTGAAGAATCGTAATTGTTTTTTTATAAAGAAAAAAAAAGAAAAGAAAGGAAAATGTATGTTTGTCAAGCAAGAGAAAATATTTTAGTTGTTACCGTTGCACTGTAAAAAATGAATGTTGTTTTTACAGTATAAAACAGCTGATTTTATAGTACTAATAAACTGGAAAAGTCGCTAATTTTACAGTAATAATAAACAGTAAAATTTCTAATTTTAGAGTACTAAACTGTAAAAATTGCTAATTTTACAATAATAAACTGTAAACTTGCTACTTTTACAGTTTATTACAGTTCATTTTTACAGTTTTAAACTGGAACCTCTGTTGTCAGTATTATGCTGTTGTTTTTATAGTATAATACAGCTAAATTTTACGGCAATAAACTGTAAAATTGCTAGCTTTACAGTTTATTACTGTGCATTTTACAGTTTTACACCGGAAACTCGGCTGCCAGTATTATATACTGTAAAATCATCAGTTCCATTTTTGCAGTGCATTTGGAGCATTGCAACTATTTAAAAAGAAAAGATAAGAAAATTCATCTTTGTCAAGCAAGAGAAAATATTTTATTTTTTTTACGTTGTATTTTGGAGAATTCGCGTGGTGATTTAAACATGACATCACCAAACATTATTCCAGGGTTCTTAGAAAAGCAGAATATAGTCGATACTACTTTACTCAGTAATCTATCAAAGTGTTGTCATGACCAGATTATCATACGAATTCCTAAAAAATGCTATGGCAAAAATTAAAATATTTTTCCTGCTTATCGATGTCGTGCAGGCCGTTTTTTGAAAAACAGTTGCAATTCCCAAATATTGATACTTTTCTTTAGTGCTGTCAGAAATTTTTGAATTCAATTTTGTAGAACTACACTGCAAAAAAAAAAAAACTTGCTTTTACAGTATGATACTGACAGCGGATTTCCAGGTCAAAACTAAAATACACAGTAATGAACTTTAAGAACACTAATTTTAGTTTCGTACTGTTCATTTTAGTTTTAAACTGAAACCTCTGCTGCCGGTATTATATTGTAAAAACAGCAGTTTATTTTTGACAGTGTATGGTAGCAGTGGTCCATGGGGTTATTTTGGGATATATAACAGGAAAAAAAAAGTTTTTGTAAAATAGTTGTTTGCACAACGATCCATACATAATAAAATGCGATTATCTCGCTTACATATTTAAACGCTCTTTTCTCTTTTCTGACTGTCTTCATTGTTTGCCCAATTATATAATACCGAATCGACTCAAGACGTGGGAAAAAAACTTTGAAACTATTTTTTTTCTTTTAATTTTTGATTCATTATATTTCATTCAGTTTTGAAATTAAGATGGATATTTAACAGGGTCTGCTGCTAATTTTTATTCCAAGCTATCATATTCAGATTCAGAAAAAAAAAGGGAATTTTTGAAAGGTAAAACTTGACGGTAAAAACACAAAAGTTCATTTTAAGTAATTTTTTCAATGAAAACTGAACAAAACAGCAGATGTAAGAAAAAAATTCAATCAAAATTATTATAGTATCGAAATTTCTACTAATTATTTCTTATGCTTTTATTCGCGTGTAGGATGCAATTAAATTTCGTATTATGATTATCAGCAGATATTTGAGCGTTAATTTTAAAATATTTCAATTAAATATTTTTCAGTAAAAATAACAGTTTTTTCTAGGTTTAATTAAGAAAGATTCCACCAAAAATAACAGATACTAGCATTTGGTTGAACAGTTATTTGCCTTAAAAACCACAAAAGTAAATAACGTCTTAATATGTAAAAAATTTAATGAAATTTCATTGAAACTATTAATTCCACCTAGAGATAAAAACTTTTCATGGGAACTGCCACAAATGTTAGATTTTTTTATTTTCCCCTCTTGGTTTATTACTGAAATAATTGAAAATAAATTGCCATCCAATATCATTATTTACACATAATTTCATTAAAATTTTTGTTGTAAAAAGTGGTACTTATATATAGTTTTATTTTTACATCGAAAATATAATAATCATAATAATATTAATAATCAGCTTTAAAATGCTTAAAATCCGTTTCACTAACTAAAGTCCAAATCCGTCAATTATGTTGGTTGAATGTCTTTTAAGCTATTATGCAGACTATCAGACCCTTTTGCATTTTCTATCTATTGTTTACATAAGTAGTTTTTTGAAAACTACTTATTTACTGCAGTATTTGACAATTATCAAAGTCTATTATAAAAAAGGGGTCAATTTTAATCCAGTGATGGACAGCAATCGCAAAGGAAGAAATGCATTTGTGTGATATAGGTTAAATTTCTTTTAATATATTTTGCAGACGATCATATGATTTTGATAATAGTAAAGAAAACGGCTCCTTCTAATAATTAAGGTTTTAAATTAAGCTTTTAGGAATCATACCATTATTCCAATCCTGAAAAAATAATAGAAAGCGTTAATGATAGGATAAAAGCATCCCGTAAAATTTTGTTTCTTAAAATTTCATCAAACAAACATTGGTTTTTGGAATATAAAATTATTGTTATACACTGAAGTGACAAAAGTCATGGGATAGCAATATGCACATTTTCAGATGGCAGTAGCATCGCATAGAACAGGTATAAATGCGCAGTGCTTTTACAGAGCTTTCATTTCTGTTCAAGTTATTCATGTGAAGAGGTTTTAACGTGATGATGACCGCACGACGTGAATTAACAGACTTTGAACGCGGAATGTTAGTTGGAGCTAGACGCATGGGTCATGCCATTTCGGAAATCGTTAGAGAATTCAACATTCCCAGATCCACTGTGTCAAGAGTGTGCCGAGAGTATGAAATTTCAGGCATAACATCCCACCATGGACAGCGCAGTGGTCGACCGCCTGCACTTAAAGATCGAGACCGGCGACGTCTGCAAAGAGTCGTAAATTCTAACAGACAAGCAACACTGCGTCAAATCACCGTAGAAATCAATGTGGGACGTACAATGGACGTGTCTGCTAGAACTGTGCGGAGAAATTTGGATTTCTTGGGCTATTCCAGCAGAAGACCGACTCGAGTGCCTTTACTGACAGAACGACATCGCTTGCAGCGACTCTCGTGGGCACGTGAGCATATCGGTTGGTCCCTAGATGAATGGAAAACCGTGGCCTGGTCCGATGAGTCACGATTTCAGCTGGTAAGAGCCGATGGTAGGGTTCGAGTGTGGCGCAGACCCCACGAAGCCATGGACCCAAACTGTCAGCAAGGCACTGTTCAAGCTGGTGGTGGCTCCGTAATGGTGTGGGCTGTTTTTTCATGGCATGGACTTGGTCCTCTAGTGCGACTGGACCGAACATTGACTGGAAATGCTTATGTGCAGCTACTTGGAGATCACTTGCAGCCATTCATGGACTTCATGTACCCAAACAACGATGGGATTTTTATGGATGACAATGCGCCATGTCACCGGGCCACAACTGTTCGCAATTGGTTTGAAGAAAATTCTGGACAATTCCAACGAATGATTTGGCCACCTAGATCGCCCGACATGAATCCCATTGAGCATTTATGGGACACCATCGAGAGGTCTGTTCGTGCCCAAAATCCTGCCCCATCAACGCTTTCACAATTATGGACGTCTATCGAGACAGCATGGCTCAATATTCCTGCAGAAGACTTCCAACGACTTGTTGAGTCCATGCCACGTCGAGTTGTTGCACTTCGCGGGACAAAAGGAGGGCCGACACGATATTAAGAGGTATCCCATGACTTTTGTCACTTCAGTGTATTTCTGAGAAATGGTCTAGGCTAATATTTAATTTATTGAACAAATGACGAAGATATTTAGCTATAAAAGGTAACTATGAAGTTCACATTTTAAATGGCACCATAGCAAATTTAGGTTTTATGTGCAGTGAAGACATTTATTGCATATTTATTTATTAAGCAAAAGTATTGTGACGAAGTCTAACGTTGAAACTACATGACAAAAAATTTGTACTATACACTGAAACTACATGACGAAAATGTCTGTAAAGTCTAATTAGCCTTTCAGTGATAGACTATGTGATTTAGTGAAAGACTTTCGCTAAATCAAATATAAACATAATAAAAGTCAGCAGGAAAAGATGACCTCTTCGGATTTCTTTTTCTTTTTTTTTTTGCAAAGTTCTTTGAAGGAAGGGGGAAAAAAGGGAGAAAAAAAAGTCAATTTTTAATCCTCTGCCTCCCTACAAACTCATCAATTGGTATTATCCAGACTTCTTAATTTATGACTCAAGCTGATTTTTATGTTATATATCTAAAAAAGGCATTTAATGCACCTCATAAGCACCAGTGAATAAAAACAAACCTTTCGTAACTAAAGCACGAATTTGTCAATTCTAACCTGAAACTCCGAAAGATATAGTTGAAAACAGTAATTTCAAGCTGGGACAGCATAAGGACTTTCGCTTCAAAACTTTCACTAAATCACTCCCTCAAATCTGTAAACATAAACAAAAGTTCAGCAAGAAAGGAAACGACGACAACAAGAAAAGAAGGCCCATTCGGGTTTCTTCTCTTGTAAAGTTCTTCGAACGGCAAAAAAAAAAAGGAAAAAAAGTTGATTTTTAATCCACCACCTCACTACATATTCATCGACTCATCTCTGGAGAAATCCCGCCACAGATTGCATCCTTAAAAAAATCCCTGCCGGATAAATGGACGAGCATAGAAAAGTAGCGGGGAAAATATATTTCACTCCAATCTCCACCTTTTGAGTGAAAAAAAAAAAAAAAAAAAAAAAACAGGGAGGGTGCGAAAAAGGGGGAAGGGACAGACCCCTTTTTTTCCAGCCCGGTATAATTGTGTCTAGCAATCTTCTCCTCTGGCCTCTCCAAGCCCAATTCCTCACCACAGATGTGGGAATTAGTCCTAGGGCCTCGTTACGATATATCCCTGCCCTAGTACACCCCTGCTATTCCCTTAGCTGCATTCTTTGGCACTGCCGAGGTGAGTTCATGCATTATTAAGAAGTAGCACCCCTTTATTTTATTCGAGCTCTCTTTTCTTTTCCCTTCTTCTTACGCTCGATGTGGGATTTGTTTTTACTTTCCCTCTTTTAGCTCGCCTCGCTCTGACCGTTATGTTTTGGGGTTGCCATCACTTGGCGAGATAGCACCGCTTTCCACTTTTATTCTTTCACTTTTTACCACCCGCTGCACTTTCGTGCCGTAATCAAGTCTTTGATAAAAGCACGTGTTTAGAGCATTGTTAAAAAAAGGTATATCAAAAAAAAATATTTTTGTTTGGCAATAAATCTTACTTATTTTTAAATTCTTCTTTCTTTTTTGCTTTAATAATTATTTCCCTTTTTAATGATTAGGTGCGCAATGGTTGTAACTTGTAATATGCCAACGTCCCAGTTATACAAAAAAAATAAATTAGGTTTCTTACCTCTGCTTAGGATGGAAGCAAATGTGCTGTGCAAAATTTATTTAGTGTAGTTCAGATCAAAAACTTTCAGTGAATTCTGTACAAGTTGTTTCTTTGCCGCTGTAGTGTCATTGCAGGGAAACCAGCCATAACCCAACTTCAATGAAGTAGGAAACCCGCCAGTGCAGCATACACATTTTTCGGTATAACAAGAAGCTACTTTTTCAATGCAGAACAAGTGTATGAAAATATTTTGTTCTGATACGTACTTATTTTAACATGCATAAAACTTCAGTCAATTCCCAGAAAAATTCAATGAATTCTGTACAAGTTGTTTCTTTGCCACTGTTGTGCCATTGCAGGGAAAACAGCCTTAACCCAACTTCAACGAAGTAGGAAACCCGCCAGTGCAGCATACACATTTTTCGGTATACGAGAAACAAGGAACTACTTTTTCAATGCAGAAAATGTGAGATAATTTCTAGTTTTTGTCGGATGTTCTTTTGCATTTTCATTTTTGTAAAGAAAACTAAAGAAATGCACAGAGAGACATACATAACGATTTTATTCTAAAGATATTTTTAATTCAAAAAATGTAATTGGAATATAATAAGTCAACTTTCAATTTTCAAGAATTCTCTTAATTTATTATCATAGCTCATTTATGTCACGTTTTTATTTTCCTTTCATTTCTTATTCTTTTGGTTGTCAATTTATTTAATAAACAAATTATATGAATGAAAAACTCGTTAGATTACTGTTTTCTTTCAGTCCCGAAAAGAACTGTTTAGGATTGAAATATAATTAAGAATCATAAAAAGCAGATTTAATTCAGCAAACTTATTTACTGATTCTTCGGTTTTAACGTAAGGTAAGAGAAAAGCAGTTTTTGTTAGAACGATTGGATACAACAGGAAACCTCTATCATGTAGCCTCGATGCGAGTTAAATCACGTGTCATAATGCCTAGCTTCTCTACTTCTTTCTCAAAACGACAGTAATATATGGATTTGAGCCCATGATCTTTGCGCTGCATTAAATAGTGCCATTGACCAAGAATTGGCATAATTTTGAGATTTTCAAATTAAATTCAAATCATGCAACAAATTTAAACTATTTAAAATAAATTTGTATAAAAAATTATAGCGGTTTCAAAGTGATGTTTAATGCTCTCAATTTTAAGAATAAATAGTGCACTACAAAAAAAAAAAAAAAAAAAAAAAAAAACTTGTTTTTACATACTGCAAAAAATGTTTGTTTGTTTTTACAGTATAATACTGACAGCAGAGGTACCAATTTAAAACTGTAAAATTCACAGTAATAAACAGTAAAACTCGCAGTTTTACAGTTTATAGCCGTAAAATTTAACTTTATTATACTTTAAAAGCAACAGTATAACAGCTTCTGGCAGCAGAGGTTCCAGTTCAAAACCGTGAAATTCACGGTAATAAACTGTTAAATTAGCAATTTTGCAGTTTATTACTGTAAAATGAGCAATTTTACAATTTATTACTGTAAAATTAGCAATTTTTAGTTTATGCTGCCAGTCCCTCTGCTTCCAGTATTATACTGTTGTTTTTATAGTATAATACAGCTAAATTTTACTACAATAAACTAAAATTGCTGACTTTACAGTGAGAAACTAAAATTGTTAGTTTTAGTTTATTACTGTGCAGTTTAGTTCTAAACTGGAACCTCTGCTCCGAGTATTATAATGTAAAAACAGCAGTTTTTTTTGTAGTGTATATCTCTGGCGATGGCTAAGAACCACAGCGACTTCCAACAACCCTAAAAGTCAGCCTTGATCGCAAGCTTCCACGCCAACCACTAACGACAATTCTTACCCTTCATGCACCCTTCGTCGCTACCCCTCTCCCCCTCAGTCCGCAAAAAAGGGGGGAAAGGGGTCAGAAAAAGAGATCCTCTCCACGAACAGCTGAGACCCCTAAAATAACGCCGTGGTCAAGTCAGTAAAAGGATGTGCCACGGTCATTACGGCCCAGGGCCATATAGCCATGGAAGGATTGCATTTGATATTGCTTGTGCCCAAAAGGCGACCGGGAAATAAGAGTTTTTTTTTCTCATTTTATTTATTTTTTGTTCCTTGAGGGTGGACTAGATTTTTCTCTCTTTCTTTGCAGAAAATGTTATTTCAAGATAGGTCGGTGAATTTTTGAGGAGATCTTTGATTCTTTGGTGTTTTCGCAGAGAAGTTGGGAAAACGGAGAAAAAATGCGAGGAGACGGAAATGCATTGGAAATTGTTCCTTGGTTCTATCGAATAAAAAGTACCTTGAAAGAAAATGTGCATATTTTTCTCAACTGAGAAATTTTCAACGATATAATACCCTCTGTTGTAAAAAAAAATGTGATTTCAGTCACTTATAAATAAATATAAACTTTAGGAAACAATAACACTAATATGAAAATTCAGTTTTAAATATCCAGAATCCACAGAATTTGAATTGGTAAAACGTTTTTAACGCATTTTTATAAATGAAAGATGTATTTCAATTGCGATTTTGGTATTAAAATACTGCTCATTTTATGACATTAAATTTTTTTGCACTGTTAGGGCCCTGCTCCACATCAGTGGAAAACGCGACCGAAACCGAAGGCAGAAACCGAAAATCCGGGTACTTTCCATAGGAACACTATTTAATCCATTTTATGTTTCTGCTTAATTTTTCTGCTTTACGTCAATGTGGAGCAGGGCCCTCAGTTTCGGTTTATATTAAATTTGTTTTGGTAAAAAGGGTTTCATTGCTTACAACAATTTGAAAAGCCATTGTTGTAAACAGAGGACAGTGTTGCAAGTAAGAGGGAAAAAAATCAAATCAAGCTTTTCAAATTGAGTATCCCCTTCCCCCCGAAATAAGTGTTACTGTCGAATTTTGTAAAAAGAAAAAAAGAAAGAAAGAAAACTGACATGGAGCAGTGAAAAGCAAAGTGATGTAGGTGGATTTTTTAAGTTTGGAGAAAAATACGCGCAAAGCTTAAATTTTAAGTAGGCTTACATTGCAAAGTTTTTCTAAATTATGTTGTATAAATACCTACCAGTGCTACTATTACCATATCTTATCCCCAAAACAGATGGGTCCCCCATTTGTACAAGTTTTTTACAAATTTTTAATTCCGTCACTCACACCCCTTTGATTCTAGGTGCTTCGTTTCATAACGTACCAGTACATTGCAGCATTGGACCTACTACAATTTCTTTGAAGATAAATATAAGAAGATGTACAAGGTCAAACTACATGATTCAAAATCGATAACTCAGTAAATTACAAATTACTTCAATTTTTAAAGAATGAAGGCTATTTTATATTCTATTAGGAAAGACATATCCCGATATTTCTCACAGCTCCGATAACCAAAGGAACTACAACAAAGAATCCACTTTTCCATGCTCCGGCTCCTACATCTGTTGCGCAAAAGGGGTATTTCGTTAATCTAAAGACATATTTACGACGAAGCATACCGCCATATGGCATATACCTTTTCAATTTATTCTATCGAAAAAGTTAATTAGAAAATGATCTGCAATATAACACCACAGCCCTAAAGAGAAAGCCCAAAAAGAAAACAAAAAGGATACGACCTTATATTTTAAGAACCCATTACCAAAGTAATTAACCCTTTTATGGCCTCGAGCATTTATGACATCCCGATCTTGAAACGGAAGCTAGAGGAAGAGAATTTTAATGACTTATAAATATTGGGGGATAAGATGAGTAAAAGTGCAAGTATATGTAATACGAGCACGTGCATTTTGGTCTTGCAATGTTAATTAGGATTGACAAGCGTCGGTGGAATAACGATGGACGAGAGTTCTTTTTTTTCTGGATTGATTGATTGATGGTGCTTCAGATTAATTAAGATGGAAATTTGATTCATGACCTTTGCCTCCTCCTGAAAGTCTCATTTATAGAGGACGGGATCACCAATTTGAGTTTAATTTTATAACTCTGGAAGCGGTAAATGCCGCCACTGACAATCTAGAAACTAATTAATAAGCGTTAGTTAGTAAGTTGTTGTTTTTAGATTAAATATTTCAAGACATCTAAATAAGTGAATTTGTAGTCACTTAAATGTCTTAAAGCTTAAAGTTTTGACTATATAAAGTGAAAATTAAAACAAATAGCTGTAAAAAAATCGAGTTTTTTTTTTCTCTACAAAGCCACTTTGTTTTCTTCGGTTGGGATTAATGCTGTATTTTTTTAAGCTATAGGAATAACATTGCAGTATATCGCCCATTTACCTACTGGTTTAAATTGAATAGTATTTAAAACGTCAATTTCTTGGTTTGATATGATTTGTGTCAAACAAAGTAGCTTTTTTCTTTTTTTTTAGGCCCTGATTTTTGCTTACCGAATTTATTTTCCAGTGTTACAGCCAGCATGCAAAATCAGACACAAAACAATCCTTCGCGACGTTTTAAGCAGGGCTGCGGAGTCGGAGTCGGAGTCGGAGTCGAAGAGTCGGAGTCGGACTGATTTTGGACCAAAGGAGTCGGAGTCGGAGTCGCTGAAAAACATGTCGACTCCGACTCCGACCACCTCCGATTTGGATGAAATTTTATGGAGGTGAAAACATATCTTTGAAACTAACAGATACAAATTTTCAGCGTCCAATATCCAAATCCTAAGCATCTAGGATCATTAAAAAGGGCTTCAAATGACGGGTCTTTGCAGCAAAAATGCAAAGTGTTAAAATAAAGTCTGGCCATTTAACAAGAAAAGGATTAGTTTTGTACGGAGTCAAATGACAAGAGCGGCACTTGTCTATTGCTCTGGAGAAAATGAACTTTTTGGGAGGTCACAGTGACCTCCGAGAATTGAGATAAATGTGGTGAAATTACCTGCGAGAATTCTTGAGAAAATTGAACTTTTTGAGAGGTCACAATGACCTCTCATGACCTCCGACTGGGATACCCCAGCTTGCTATCCCCCCCCCCCTAAAGTGAGTCCTGGCTACGACCATGACTAAAAATGAAACTTTTTAAAATGGACTTATTATTTCAACCTTTGTTTAGGGTTTTTCCCTCTTCATATTTGGGTAAAAAAATTCTCAAAAAAAGAGCAGGAGTCGGGAGTCGGAGTCGGAGTCGAAAGTTTCAAAATCCCGGAGTCGGAGTCGGAGTCGGAGTCGACCATTTTTCCTCCGACTCCGCAGCCCTGGTTTTAAGTTTTGTACATCTTGGTTTTTCAAGCCCTACTTTATTTTTTCTTCTTTGTTAGGCCATAATTTTTGGTAATAATAATCGTGATTTATTTTACACTGTTACAGCTACACCGTGGAAAATGAACGGTCGTTTTTACACTATGATACTGGCCGCCGAGGTTTTAATTTAAAACCGTAAAATGCATAGTAATAAGCTGCAAAACTAGCAATTTTACAGTTTCTTACTGTAAAGTTCGAAATTTTACAGTTTATTGCCGTAAAATTTAGCTGTATTATACAGTAAAAACAACAGTATAATACTGGGAGCAGAGGTCCCAGTTTAATACTGTAAAATGCACGGTAATAAACTGTTAAGTTAGCAATTTTGCAGCTGATTACTGTAAAATTAGCAATTTTACCGTTTAGTACTGTAAAAGTAGAAATTTTAGTTAATTACTGTAAAACTAGCAATTTCTACAGTTTATTACTAAAAAATTAGCTATATTATACTGTAAAAACAACATTCATTTTTACGGTATAGACACAAAACAATTCCTCACGACGTTTTAAGTTTTTATATCTTAATTTTATCAAGCTTTATGAATATTCATTAAAATCTTTGTTTTGCTTTCAGGCTATCCGCTGTACGGCACCCAATTGCACTTGTGAAGGATTCACTCCAAGCAAGCCCACCATCCGCTCCTGTGATGCATGCCATCACGGATGGGTCGCTCATGGTAAGTGGAGATGTTTTTAACAGAAATTTTGCTCGTGTAGATCATAACTGTGCAGCACTGTACTGAGAACATGACTGTATGAACCGCAGAAATGTTCCTAGATTCACGTATTTGTTATGCAGCGAGTGCTTGCACTAGGCTCTTTTATTTTGTCTTCAATATTGGCGACACATTTTGGCACTGAAAATGAGATGCCGAATCCAATCTGAGTTCGGTGGTAAATTATTTCTCCAGCATCGGTTCCCAACAACCTAACCTAAGAGACGTAATAAGGGTTGAAAATGTTCTTTTAATCACTTTGAGGTCCTTTTATACTATGATTTTGCTCATAGTTCCTTTTTATTATTATTATTATTATTATTCCTTTAAATTTGAGGCGTCAATAAAAATATTGCTTAGGTTTTAAAATGCAATTCTGGACATTTAACACACTTACAGGTGTAGGAAAGAGTCTCAGAATTGAATTTAAAAACTGCATTTTAGAAGTATGTTTTTCCAAATATTTTTAGAAATAGGAGAAATTTATCTATAAGTTGCATTTGATTCTGGATTACATCGTCTCTCTGTCGTAAAAGCTATCTAAAGTAGAATTTTTTCTTAAAAAAGGTTATTGAGTTTTGTAGAATTCTTATACTTTGACTCACTATGATGCTTTTATCACAATTCTGCCTTTATAAACATCCTATATTATGACAATGCTTTGTTTCTGATAGAAGAAATTCAAAAATAAATTCATGTTTGTTCCTCCTTACCATTTGTCACTTGAAGTGGGAGACTTTTTTTTTTTTTGGAAAATATTGGCAGTATCGGAAAAATTGCTTAATTCATAACTTCTTAAAAAATTTCGATTTCCTTTGCAAACAAAAATTATCCGATTGTACATTTTTTCACAAAAACAGGAGACGTTTTGGTATCAAGATATGATAATGAACAAAACAAAATCTGTGAATTCCGTGGATTCGATGAACAAAGAAAATACATAATAAAATAAGAAAGAGAAAAAGGAGAGACATAATACTAGTGATGTTTTATTTTTTAACTGCATGCTAAATTCAATCAAATTATATGTTATTAATGTATGAATTTATAAATAAGATGCTGCAGCTAACCTTACATGTCTCCAGCACCCAATTTTCAATCTCATGCCCTCCTGCTAAATGGATTGCTATCAAAAAACAAAACACTCGAACACGAAGGCAATCAATAACTCGTATTCACCCGTGAAATAATAAATTCCTCCCCAGTTTGACCAAAAATACCTGTTCAGAGTCTTTGGCAGCACGTGACACCACGAAAGAGGACAAAAGAACTTGATCCCTGTGGGTTAGAGTACGAGAGATTGAAGTGATCGCTCGATACCATGAGTCGTCGCACGTTTCAGCTCCTACTTCCTTTTATCGTTTATTTATTTTGGCGACCTTTTTATGAGCATCGTGACACCCAGGATGATAGGTAAACGAGGAAGTTCTTGGGGGTGACAGTGGGTCGCCGTGTCTTCCTCTACTTCCAGCATGTTAAGCAGCATCGATATTACCAGATGATCTTTAAATGTTTTCCTCATCGATACATTCGAATTTCTCATTTTGATGCCAAAGCGATGACATTCCTGCCATCAGAAATGCAGATTCATACCATAATATCCTCCTTGAGGATTTTTCTTGAAGGTTCACATCATAATAAGCTTCCTGATATCAGCTGTTGAAATTTTTACGCAGTATTCGGAGCAAAATTCCGTTTTTGTAGTTTTATGAGTAAAAATGTTATGACCAAAGATTTTGCAGCCCAACAATAGCTTTAGTGGTATGGATTTTACTTTATGAGCATCGTGACACACTGGATGATAGGTAAACGAGCAAGTTCTTGGGGGTGACAGTGGGCCGCCGTGTCTTCCTCTACTTCCAACATATTAAGCAGCATCGGTTTGCCAGGTGATCTTTAAATGTTTTCTCATTGATACATACGGATTTCCCAATTTTATGCCAAAGTAATGACATTTTTGCAATCAAACATGCAGATGCGTATCATAATTTTCCCGGGGCTTGGCTCTAAGATTCAGATCATAATAAGTTTCCTGATACCACATCTTGAAACTTTTCTGTGGCATCTGTGGATTACGCTGTTCAAGAAAAATTCCCCTTCTTATACAATTTTGTCAGTAAAAATGTTGTTACCAATGATTTTTCTACATTACAATAGCTGTAGTTGGTTGGATTTAGTTTTATGAGCATCGTGACATACAGGATGATGGACAAACGAGGAAGTTTTTGAGGGGTGACGGTGGGTCGTTGTGTCTTTCTCTGCTTCCAGCATGTTCCGCAGCATTTATGTTACTAGATAATCTTTAACTGTCGAATACCCTAAATGTTTTCCTCATTGATATATACGGTTTTACCATTTTAATGCCAAAGTCATAACATTTCTTCGACCAGAAATGTAGATTCACCACATAATACCCTTCTCGAAGCTTTTTGATGCAGATTCACATTATAACAACCTCCCTGGGGCTTTTATCTGGAAATTCTTATCATAATAAACTTCTTAGTACCAACAGTCGAAACTTTTCTACTTCTCTGATTTCTAGTCTCCTCCTGAGGATCTCCACAGAGTATTTTCCTCGCAAGAAGTCTTTGAACAACTCAAATTATTTTGGGTATACATCCCTTACTCTTCCACTTAACTCAGAAGTAAAATGGTAAATTATACAGTAAAACGTGAGCCAAAGTGAGAAAACTCATATAATAGGTAAAATTTGAAAGGAAACTGTACTTTATTGAAATGTTTAAGAAGACTTTGAGAACTAGTTTCCTCAAAGACCAGTAATCATTACCGGACATTAAAAATACTGCTTTCAGCAACAGCAACATAATTTCCAAAATCTTTTGTCACTTCACCCAAAGTAGGTGGCTACTCTTTTATTTGTCGACAACCTTTGAACCTTAACGATAATTTGCATGAAATATCACAATCGCCCACCTGTGCTTCCACTCAGAAGCTGCCTCCTGTACTGGCACCTTCCTTACAAGGAACCACTTCCCTGACGATCTCTGCCTTCCTCCACCCTGCTATGTACTGTCATAAATCTGGACAGGGCGGTGCCACGAAATTTCTCGGTGTCCCACGATTGTGAAATTGGATTCGGCCACGGCATCCTACGCAATTCCTCCATTAGCGGTGGGTTTCTTTGTGTTGGGCTCTTGGCTTTCCGATCACGCTTGCTGAGAGATATTAGGATTCGATCTGCTTGACACCTTGTGCTCTGCGATGGAGTAAGTGGGGGTGGTGCTACATAATGGAAAAAGACGTGAGCATACAGGGAAGCTTTTGGTCTTTTGTTCAAGTTCGATTGAAGTTGGTAAGTAAGTCACATAGCAGAAAAGTTTCCTGTTTTGGGATTTTTTTCTTTAAATTTTAAACTATGTTTTGTACAGCAATGAATGAATAACTAGGAAACATCGCTTGTTCATTGCATCACAAGGATTTCTTCATGGACGTAGACTAAGATATATTATCCAATATTTCTGTACTTTTTATAGTACACTTTTATTTGTTTTATTTTATTTTTATCACGCATGTTTTTTTTTTTTTTTTTTGAAGTTCGTAAATCAAGTCCATAAAAAATAAATGAATAAATAAATAAAACAAGTATTTCAAAGTTAAAAGTTTCAAATTTTCAGCTGAAAAATAAGTAAATAATAATTCACTAAGAATAAATAATTGATGAATAAGTAATAGTAATGACTACTTGTAGATAATAATAACGTAAAATTGATTGATAAAACTTAACTGGATTGAGAATAAAGCATACATTTCCGATTGAATGAGCCTGTTTCCGATTTGAAATACGATAAAAAGAAGCTATTAAAAAAAAATTAATGTACTTCGAAAGTTAAAATTAAATACGTGATTTTACAAAATTTATAATGATATTTGATGAAATTTGAATTTAAATACAGTCGAACTCGTTTATAACGAGCACGAAGGGACCGTAATATGTTGCTCGTTAAATCCGAGTGCTCGTAATAAACGTGTCCTTACGGCCGGCGTGCAACCAGAAGGGGTGCAGACTCGGGAGGTGAAATAATTCAGTTTATTTATAATTTAATTGATACTTACTTCAATTACATCAATTAATTTAATTAAATACTGTTCTTTATTTAATGAATTCTCTGTAAACAGTCAACCCCACCTGTTATACCGGATTTATAAACTCTCCCTATTAACACTGGAAAGCTGGTGGAATTTTTCCTACAAAAATATTGAACCGCAGGGGGAACAAATGATAAGACAGGAATAAGACTAGAAAGATGAGAAAAAAAGACTGCGAAACAGAAAAAATTGCTTGTTAAAACCGGGTCTTGCTCGTTAAAAACGAATTCTGTTCCATAGGACTTAACATTAATCCAACCAAATATTACCGTTTCTCTCGTTAAATCCAAGTTCTCGTTATATCCGTGCTCGTTATAAACGAGTTCGACTGTATGAGAAAGGAATCTTTGTAAGTGAAATAAGATCGATGAAATGCAATTAACAAAATTCATTGCACATTGGGTAACTTTTTGCGAAGATTCATTCGAATCCGAGATAAAACAAGAGCAAAAGATGTCTGTTAGATGTTTTCTCTTGTATTTCGAAAGATAAAATTACGTAAGTGCGATAATTCACAAAAGCTAGAATATTATCCAATAAAATTTGGATTTAAATATTCAAAAAATAAAACGAATCTTTGCAAATAAAATAAAACCTATGAAATGCTATTGAAAATAATTCATATTTACATATTAGGTAACTTTTGTAGTAAGATTTAGAAGAATGATAGATAAAATATGCGAAAAAGGATGTATGTTTTAGAAATTTTATTTTGTATTTCGTATTTTGTATTAAGTACGATTTTTTCAAAAACTAGAATATTTCATGAAATATTGATTTAAGTAGGAGAAACGAATCTTCTTAACTGAAATAAGACTGGTGAAATGCAATCAACAATAATTCATTGCACAACTAGTAACCTATTTCAAGGATTCAGAGCAATAAGAAATATAATACGGAAAAATGATACGCGGTTTAGATTAATTTCTCTTGTATTTCAAATGATAAAAATAACTAAATGTGATTTTATAATAAGTAAATAAATCAATAAATAGAATCATACAAATAAATAATCATTAAAGTTTGACAAACGATTGTTAAGCAATGTGATATCAGAAAGAATCGCCTTTTTCAGAAATTAAACTTCGTACGTACAATCGTAATGAGAACATCCCTAAGGAACATTTTCAACAAATAATGTTATGCATTTTGAAAAAGACAAAATGAGGAGGTGAATAATCCCATGCTAAAATCAGACGGCATGGTGGAGTCATAAAAACTGCAGCATTACCCATGGCAAATTCCCAGAGCTGTCTCTGCCCAACAAGCGGGCGATCTTTATCAGGGAAGACAAGGATCCCACGAATTAAGAAGTGTCAGGGTTCCTCATTTATGTCACATGCCCCAGATAAGAGAGTGTGATGTGAAAAACGGGGCCCGCAGCCGCCGTTTTTCAATCCTTATCGCACAATGCCTACCTCACCCCATGTTGTGGCACATGCGTGACAGATAACACAAAGGGAACGACATCAATGATGTGGTTCGCACCATAGGTGGGATGCGTGACGTCACGGCTCACGTGACCACGTAAACATGATATAGGTATGTGTGTGTATGCGAGCGCGGGTGATATTTCATGCGGTTTCCATTTTCGTTTTCGGGACTGTTTGTTTGTTTTTTTGGAGTTCTTTTTTCCGCTTTTTGCCGCCACGCGACTTGCCTATTTTTGCCGGTAACGCGATGCGACTGTCTGATGACTCTTTCTTGCGTTCATGACATTGTCTTTTTTAAATTTCTTTGTTTTCTTTCTCATAAAGAAGTCTTTCTTTTTTTTCTTCGACTTACTTTCATGGATAAATATCACGAAGTGTCATTTCTACAGCAAATAGTTGCTAGATTTCATTTTATTAAAATAGACTACTATTACTTATTTGCAATACTTTATCGGGCTATACTGTACAAAATGAATGATGTTTTTACAGTATAATACAGCTAATTTTACAGTAATATACTATACAAATTGCTAGCTTTTACAGTAACAAACTGTAAAATTGCTCATTTTACAGTGCTAATTTGCAAAATTGCTAATTTTATATTAATAAACTGTAAAATTGCTAATTTTAGTTTATTACAGTGCATTTTACAGTTTTAAACTGGAACCTCTGCTGCCAGTATTATACTGTAAAAACAACAGTTCATTTTTTGCAGCGCATCTTCTTTAGTCGTAGGTCTAATTTGGATCGCTGCTCAGTGTATTAAAGTTTACCCTATCCATATTTCACAAAGTATGATATATGTCACGTAACTTAGTTCTAAATATTTATTTCTTCAATGACTATATCATTACCACTGGAGAACTTTGCATCCAACTTTAAGTTATCAAAAAGTCAAAATAACGAACCCGAAGAGACTTTCTCAGTCATCGGAGTCATTACCCCGACAGCAACGGCCTCGCTCCCCTCATGTGTCATCTCCAGAGACACGGGCACAAATAAATGAGAGACATCATTCCAGATGTACCCCTTCATTCCCGAGTCCATTAGCGAGTCCCCGTTCGAATCACTTGACCGAAAGCGAGCCACCAAAGGAATCCGTGCCGGCGCCACGCCACTTTGGACTTCCTACCGAATTTGCGAGACATCGGACTTTCGTCAATGGAAAAATGGGGCTGATGTAATAAATGGCTACTACTTCCAAAAGTATTGCATTTATTTAATCCTCAAACTGTCTACACTGATAAAAATTTTCCTGACATTTTACGGTAAAAGTTACTGGCATTTCTGTTACCAGTAACTTTTACCGTAAAATATTTTTTAATGTCAAATGTTACGGAAGAGCAAACAAGAATTAAAAGCGCGATATACGAGCGACAAAGATCGTACCCGGGACTCAATTTTTTCACACTGCTTTACTATCCACAGTACCAGGTGAGACACACTAGGAGAACGGAAATAGGGTGTCATCTGCATCTCACAGTGAGTCTCGTGGTGATCAATTGGCGCTGCAATCGCAATTTTTTTATCGGTACAATTTACTGTAAAATTTTTCTGTGCGGTAAACGCTACATTTTACAGTAACATTTACCATAAAAGCTTCCTGAACAACAGTTTTATTTTTTGCAATATGGAGCCGACGAGAGGCCATATCAGCCTAGCTGGAAAATGGGTGCCCAGCCATTTGGGGACTCCAGTTTGTAGTAGCAGAAATTTCATAAGTTTTATTGGAGTAGGGAGTCCTTGGACTGACAAGGGGTCAGACTGACAAGGTAGCTTACATAATTAACATTTGCTAGATTATGTACCAAGGAGCCCCAAACTAAACATTTTGGAAGGAGGGGGATTGATCTTCAATTTATAGAATGAAATTCCAAATTTAACAGAATGATAATAATGAACATAGCGTCATTATATATGTTTCTTTAAAAATTGCAATTTTGCAATGCTGCCTCCGAATTCAGGCAAAATTTGCGAATTAAGAAAATTTTTAGGAGTTCACAGTAACTTCCCGTGATCTCCCATGGGATAATCCTGCTCTGTGCGAGAAAAATAAAAGTGCAATTGTTAATGCAGTACGTAGCTGTTTCTATAAGAATTGCTTTTTCATTCACAAACTTTTTAATATAAATCACTTAAAATAATGAATTTGATGTGGATATTAGTAACACTTGAAATCCGAGACGTGGAACTTTAAAAGTGTGAGGAAACTCAAATTAAAATTTAAAAATGTGGGAGGACGCAGATAGCGCTTTAAAATAAAGTTCTGGAGGGGGAACCACAAACACTCCCTTGATTTCTCCCTTAAGGCTACAGTGGACATATAAAATTGATTTTTTTTTTCAATTATTGATTTATATGTCTAAAACTTTGTGTGATTGTATTATTGTATATTTACTACATCTAAAAGCATAAAAAGTACAAATTAGTGTAAAAGAAATGAATACTTTTTTTCAAATTTCAAATTTAAATATTTTTTTAACAAAATTTCAAAATGTTCCAGGCGTCACATTTTTTTTTCAAACTTTGAATTCCTACTTAATTTTCAATCATTAGGCAGAATTGCACAAAACAATGCATTACATGCATTGTTTTATGAGATAGTTTGTAAAAGGTGGCTGAAAATAAAAATATTCAGTTAAAAAAATCATATAAATTTTTATTTTCAGCCATCTTTTATAAAACTAACACGTAAAACATTGCATTTAATATTGTTTTATGCAATCATGCCTAATGGTTGGAAATTAAGTAGAAATTCAAAGTTTGAAAAAAAAATTGTGACCCTGGAACATTTTGAAATTTTGTTAAAAAAGTATTTAAATTTGAAATTTAAAAAAAAAATCAGTGTTTTTGCTCTAATTTGTGTTTTTTTATGCTTTTAGATGTAGTAAATATACAATAATACAAGCACACGAATTTTTAGACATATAAATCAATAATTGAAAAAAATCAATTTTATTTGTCCACTGTAGCCTTAAATGTAAATAGCATACATGTCAAGTTTTGCAAACGTGGATTTTGTGTAAATTGATGGGACATGTGTTATATTTAGACTTAGAGGTACAACACTACAACATTTAGACTTAGACTTAGAGATACAACACTACAACAATTTTCCTTTTTTTTCACAACACATATTTTTTGATAATTAATGAATTTTCTTAACTTAGATAGTAATCTTAAATGAAAGTAGAAGCATTACAGTATAAGTGTAGATATTTAGAGCAAGGATATTTTAATTTGAGAACATTTGCAATGTTTTCAAATTAAAATTACAATGTTTTTAACATTTTGTTTTGCTAATATTAAGACTCTGATGTCTCAATAACATAAAAGAAGTATAAATAATTTATGAAATTAATCGTATTCATTGAGTTTTAAAACACATTCCAAACTTAGAAGACATATATGTCCCAATGGTCCTTATAGGAATAACTTATCTGTGATGGCAAGAAATACCAAATCAATTTCAGCCTGAAAGAAACTGGGGATTGTTGACAGAATTGTGCAAATAATAGTGGCAACATTTGCTTAGTGTTACAAAGAATATTCGCTTTCCGTAGCGTGATGGACTTAGGTTATTTTTCTGTTGTCCATTAAGTCCATCCCAGCAAATCACTCCACAGAAAGTAAAAAGGTCTTTCCTTCCAAGAAGACCATTCGTTGGCTCCCCGCCATTGAGAATGACCAACATAGCGGATGACTTCCTGGATTAAGGTACTTCTTCTTCTCGAAAGGGAATTACGTATATAGAGGCAGATACATTTATATAAGAGAAAAGTGAAAAAGTTTGGACTCAACTTAGTGTCTTGTCCACCGAGAAGTTTTCGGTTGATGTTTAATGACCGAAAAAGACACATTAAAAGAATGTTGACGAAGAAAAAGAAATTGTGAGGAAGTATTTGATTGCTTTCATCTTTCTTTTTATCGGATTTATTTTTCTTTGTTTCCTTTTTGCTTAGGACTTCTTTGCTGGTCTTTCTTGTTTTTCTTCACTTTCTAAGGCGGCTTGGTAAAACACTAAAGTTGACGATTTCTGCTATTTTGTAGCTGATTTATTTTTATTGTGTTTTCTTTTATCTTCAGCTGCTGAGACATGCCTATTCTCAGATTGATTTTCAGATTTATTTATAGTACT
Source organism: Uloborus plumipes (assembly GCA_038373865.1). Lineage (NCBI taxonomy): Eukaryota > Metazoa > Arthropoda > Arachnida > Araneae > Uloboridae > Uloborus > Uloborus plumipes. The sequence continues at coordinate 52,227 of JAXGGA010003848.1, forward strand.
GTTATTATATCTCCAGTTCTATAAGTAAAATAAAAATAAAATAATTTCTGGAACCGTTTCCAACTCCATTGCAATAACCGATTACCAATTTCATTTTCTTTCCACTTCATTATAAAAACTAATTTCCAATTTTATTTGTAAATTTTTTATTAAATTTGAAATGGACTGCATTTTGCTGTTTCGTTTTAATGAGGGGAAGGATTTAAATATATTTTATAGGAACAGGGCAGGCATTCAATAGTCTTAAATTGGGGGGAGGGGATGGGTTACTGTTTGCACTTTATAAAGAAAATTATGAAGTAACTACGCTTCTCCCACCTCCCCAAAATTTTGGATTTAATTTGTTTTAGTTAATTTTCTTGCCTGCATTTACCAAATCAACAAGTGATTAAAAATGATTTTGCTTAAACCGAATGAGCTGACTATGTGAGTGACGGAAATCCCACAACGTTTTAATTAACGAAAATAAATAAATAAGTAAACAAGGAAAATTTTGAAAGTTAAGTTATTTATTTGTTTGTGCTTTTCTCAAAATTACTGAAAGAGAAAGCAAATAAAAGCAAAGGAGATATGTGTAAAATTCAGCATCCACAGTTTTAATCTTTTCAGGATCTTTCACACGCTCGCGACACATAATTTCGCGCACGAAACAGCATTTCATCTTGGCGACAAGTGTAAAAAAAGCACGTTTTCTCAATTCGCAGCGTAATACGTTTTCCTGAATATCTTCCCTCGAATAAAAAAGTGCCGATAGAACGAAAAAGGGAAAGATGGAAAGAATGCCTTCAATTGGTAAGAACCGTTTAGGGAAATGCGAGGATCGGGAGGAGAGAGAGGTGGGGAGTGTGGGGACTGGGTTGCTGTCTATCAATAAATCTGAATGTCGAAATATGCCGTTCTCAATGTCACTCGTGGGAATCTCATGTCTTCAGCAAATCTTGGGGCTTGGCGACATTTCAGGTTGCCATAAAGGATGGAATTTGCCCGGCGTGAATACATTTTTTTCTTTCAAGTGTCAGAGTTAAAGGGTTTATTTGAATGACTAGTGCAAATGTCCAATTGTTTACAGAAGGAGGTGATCAGTTTTTGAACTCATCAATTTATTTATCAATGAAAATTAGATATCGAAGAAAATTTTTAGCATCCAATTTCCAGCGCTCTTACAAATTTCATATAAGGAAACTTTCGATTTCTTTAACATGGATTTCCTCAATCATCGAGCTCCTTTTTCCATGAAATAAGTTGCTCTTCTCTGGAATTCAGGGTCAAAATGCATTATACAAGTATTAAAATCTGGCTCAAATGATGCCGATTTTAAGCTGCAGGCAGCAATGTATATGGGTGTGCCTGGCTTTTGTTGTTTTTCGGTATTCGCTTGTTTGTAGTAAAGTCGAAGGTGCTAAATAAATTTTCGGCACAAGATCTTTCACGTTTACCCTCAAAAACATTCTTAAGAAATCGACATATGCTTGCGAAAGAAGCGTATATATTGAGACGTTAGGATAGCAGAAAGAGAGGAAGGAGTTGAGAATTGCCCCTCATAGCACTTGTTTTGCCACATCACCATCCTAGTCGAGTAACATATAATGCGTTTAGGGTATGTTACGATTAAACATCCAAGAGAAAATTCTGATTTGTAAAGACAACAACTAGACTCTCGGAGAAAACTCTGAGTGTAAGTGAACATCCTAGAACTTTTGATTATGTATAAAATCATATTGCCACTCCTCCCTCCCCCAACAGAACTACATTATCATTGCAAGATATTTCTGTAAATATAATACGAGAGAATAAATGAGTTTCTGAGAACTCGTACGCCATAAGATTTTTTGCACATGCAAATATGTATTATGCAATCACTGGATTGAACAAACAAGATGATCGTCTAACACAGCAGAGATTGATCAATTTTTGGCGGGTACTTTAAATCATCAATTTTCTACAACCCTGTCCCGTATGTGTAACTTTCGCGGCAGCAAGCGTTTATAATGTGTGGCACCTAAAGCCGCTCTTTATACGAAGAACCGGAGAGCACACAATAGGGAATACCCCCCTTCCCCTGCATCTCCAATACCCCCCCCCCCACCCCACCCCGTGCTATACCCGCGGAACGCACACTACAACTGCATTCGGTCGCATTCCTCCCCACAGCTTGGAGATGGTTGATAAAAATTTTTGTAAATGGCCGCGTTCAAAAATTTCGACTTAATCTGTCACGAGAGGATTTGGGCCGCAGCTTTCCGACAGGAGAAATTTTGTTATCTTGTCCCAAACATATGGCGGAGTCCTTCGAATTGAAGCAAGGAGGGTAGGGGGGGTGCCCTGTGTTGTCTCCCCCCCCCCAATCACGTACATACCCTCCTGGCTTTTGTTCTTTTTTGAAAAGAGGACCGTCTGGGTACATATCTGTTAACACCTCGCTCAAAAAGCTCTGGAGAGAGTTTGCCCACCTTTTGGTTTCACCTCTGGAGAGAGCATTGGAATAAGTTGCACCCGTGGGGGTACACTTCTTTGCAGTTGTTGTGGTACGGATGGGTGCGCTTTGGAGGAGCGACGTCCCAGATTTGCTGACGGTGAGAAATATTGGGGGTGTTTCAAGAGAAAAAGTAATGTCGGTGGGTACAATCGAGGGAAAACAAATTGTGTGAGATATCAGTTTACAGTCGGTTTAAAGTTACACGTTTGGGAGTTGAAATGATGAAGAATCCTGTAGTTGAAAATGGTGCGAATCGTCGGTTTCGTTCCTGTCCATTAGGACATTTCAGTCGCAGATTCTGTTTCTTTCGTTTTTATTTTGTTCAATCGAAACCACAGCGGATCAAGGAAAAACCATAGACTTCCCGAATTTATTAAAGGAAATTTGAATTTATCCGAAATGCGACACTTTCTTACACCTCATCAGATCCACAAAATTGTTGGTAGTAATTGATAAGAAAGTTTATTCCAATACAAAACTTTGCATGGGAATTAAAATGAAGAGTTAGTAGGAATCGTCAATGTTGTTTATTTTAGAGCACGTCGTTTACGTTGCATAATTTTTTCATCCGTTTTTTACTTCGTTCAATCTAAACGGCAGAGTACCAAGGGGAAGCCACAGAATGGGAAGAAATGAAATAATATAATAACAATTTCAAGTGGGAAAACTTTGAAACAAGCTTTAAAAATCCGTGTTTTCATTTTATTGCTGTTTTTCTCCATGAATTCCATTTATTGAAAGAAGTTATATATTATACTTTTATCAAATTATGTAGCTTTCTGTCAAAATCCCTCATTAATTCAACTCACTGGGCTGAGTTTTACCAGTTTTGTATCAGTAGACAAAATTAATGCTAAAAGCGTATCAGTTATCAGCAAAAATGAAATGAAGATGTGTCAGTAAGTATTCTGTTCATTCATACAAAGCAATAAAATTTTGAGCAGTTAAAATCGGTTGTTTTCCATCGTTGCATTCACGCAGTCATTGTGCTTCAAGTAAAAACAAAATAAAATTTCTACGTAATTTTCAAATCGTATTTCACATCTTAGATATCAGATGCATTAAAATATGTTTTCGACACTGTAAAAAAATTCACGATGATACATTTCTTCCTACTTAACTTACAACTGTGCCTTTTACAGCAATTGCAAAATCGAACTCTAAAATCTCACGTATCAATGATTAATCACTCTAGAAGTGCACGACAGCATATGGTCGGCCTGTAGTACAGCACCCCTCAAAAAAAGAGAAGTAAAAAAAAAAAAAAAAAACTCTGCGGAAGTCAGCTAACTTCTTAGCACCGCCTTTGTCATCCCCCTTCCAAACAGTTCACCGATAGTTGCCCAATTTTCTAGAAGATCGCACTTCGAGGTACCAAATAAAGGAAGGGGGGTCAATCTCGATGCCATGGAACAACAGCTGCTCACTGAGCAAAAAAGCAGCGTCCTCTTCGCTAGATGGCCATGCAGTTGATGAATTATGGTGATGTCTCTTTAGACGCTAGTGATTAAGAAACTGTTCCTTTCTTACCGGATATCGTCCCCAAAAAACTCGAGCATTCTAGTCCAAAGATGGAAGACAAAATCCGTTTTTCCGGTCCTTGACTACAGCTGCCAGATGAAAACAATCACGTTTCTCCTTTCAATAAGCGATGCGATGGTTTTTTTTTTTTTCAGGAGATTGTGTTGTCTTTGCAGACATAAGATGATATAATTAGTGCGCCATCCATCAGACATCGTTGAAAGCTGGACTGGATGGATTCGGTAATGATATTTCCCTTTCCCCCACATCACACCAATCGGATTGTACTGGCAATAAGTTTTCAATAACAGGAAGCGACGTCGGCAGGCGCGTAATTTCATTTCTTTTTTCTCTCTACCCCCCTTTCCCTCATGTTTGTAATTAAACCGGAAAGTGATAGAAATTGATTTGTCTTTTTGGGAAGCGACTTTTTACGAAATAGTAATTTTAAAATTCATATTTTCCCCCTGATTTACATAGAAGCTAAATCCTCAGTGAACCATAGCAACGGAAAGCCATTTTAGTTGCATTATCTTTTTTCTTTAAATTTTGTAACATATGTCTATGTCTACCAGAGAGACATAAAATCTCAAGAAACCATATCTTTTCATCTTTTTTTATTATGTTTTTTGCTTGAAGGTACTGTGAACAAGAGTTTGTTTCGCGATTGTGGGGGGGGGGGGGAGGTGGAAATAATAGTCCTCTAGCAAAAATACTGAAATTTCTAATAAAATTTACATTAAAAAAAAGGGGGGGGGCTTTTTTAAAAAACTGAAATTAGGTTTTTCAGTATCTCCTACTCATTTTTTGAATACGGGGTTCTTTCCCATTGCCATGGAATATTATTTACTTCTCAACAAACATTAAAATTGTTTCTTTCTTTCTCTCTTTCTTTTTTTAAAATTAATTATTGTTTTTCTGTTTTTTTTATTATTATTATTATTATTATTAACTCCTCGTTCGCTTCATTTTTTATTTTAAATTTGTCAAACAAGTATTACATTACTTGTCATAACTTTAACGCCATATGTTACATTTAACCATAATTATTTCAAATTATAGATTTATTTTGTTAATTGTGTCTTAGCAGTTTGAATTTCGTTAATTGCATCATTAATTCTACTATACGGATGTACTTTTGCCCTTCTAAACTGGCGCGTTTTCATTAAGCAACAAATACGAAAAACGCTTCATTTTTTAACTGGTTGTTTCATCAAATGATGGTGGAAAGTGTATCTCACTTCAGCTGTCGATCTTGTCTAAAACTGTTTAACATAATGATTAATTTGTTTCCTTCTTTTCTCATAACAATTTATCGCTATGATTTCTTCAATTTCCACTTTAATGAGATCATTAATTATCTAGTTGAAGAGCTTTTTTCATTTTAGTGGAGTAATCGATGAATCCAGCCATATTAAACCATCATTAATCTTCAATTTCGATCACTTGCCTAAATTTCGCCTCTAAAATAATCCCACAAGATAATACAGACATCTCGTTTTCTTGATCGTGCGATTTCTAACTGTTCACTAGCTTCCGAAAAACCGGGAACCATCTCAGTGATACTTTTTTGAAAGTTTTGAGTTAATTGACTAATTTCGAGAAAAGCGAGAGTCAAAATTACTTGTATGTTCTTTCGAGTGGAAATTTTAGATCCGTATTTGAAATGGATGGAGTGCTTTTAATGCAATGCAAAACACAGTTCCCGAGTTTAGATGCATGGCAGCAGGACAAGAGTGCCCCCCCCCCCCACACACACATCACACATACACACCAAAACCAATTTTATTAGCGATCAACGTTTCTTTGGCATTTATTGTTTGTTGCATTTTATTCAAAAACAGGAACTTTTTAAAGCACAGTTAGGGTCGCTGCAATGTAATGAACAAATGAAGAAGTACCGGTAATTTGTTTATTAATGGCATGTTCAGGACTTCCATGGCCGACTACTGAATGCAGTTGCTTCTTATGTCAAGGGCGTGGGTTCGATTTTCAACGACACCCTGTGTGTCCTTTCTATTGTGAATTACATGCTGACTTGTACCATCTGTACTGTGTAGTACTCGCTGTGAAACAAGATAAAATACCCGTGTAAGAAAAAAAAAATAAACCTAGGTATTTACGGTCTTGAAACAAAAAGTTCAAATCCCACACCCTGAGCACAATTTTTTTCCTTTTTTCAACCCTTAAATTTTAAATGAAATTCTTAGAGCTTCATCCGTTCCGTTTTCACTAATCTTAATAATGTTTCATTTAATAAAAGAAAAGAATAGAAAAAGTTTTAAATAATTGAACAAAAAAATTCCCTTTTTACTTCACACTAAGATTCCACAAGCGCAGATACCCGCTAGAAATTGATTCATCTCGATATCCCGGAGATCAGTAACGAATTCTGCAGAAACGGACCAACCCTTTCACGACAGATGCCTGTCTCCTCACGAGGAGCGAGAAGGGGGTAGGGCGACAAAGAAGTTCGACTTGGGTTGTTTATGGGGAAGGGCCTATCCCCGAACAACGATTGACAATGTAATTACGCGCAACAAAAGACCGTACCCCGCCTATTGGGCACTTCAAGTTGGCAAATCATTCTTCATCTAGTCTTCGACGTGACTCTGACCCCCCACCTCCTGCCCCCATTTCCATCTCTTTTGATAGAATGACGTAGGGGTCGCCCATAAAGTGTTGGAAATAGTCTGAGAATCGGCATTTTTTTTAGTTCAGAGCGTATTATTCCGATTTAATTTGGTAAATAATCGTGTTTGAAGTAACCTTTTCTTTTACTTGGGTGTGTATTCAAGCAATGCGCGTTTTTAGTTTCTTAAAGTGAAAACGTGAGAATGAAGCAAGGTTTAACTTGCTTAGTAGATCACGGTAGCTGACTCCTGCATTTCTTTTAAAATTTTATACAAATTTTAATATTTTGGGCAAGATTCCTGCTATTTACGCGTGAAAACTAGTTATGGGACTAAAATACTTCTACACTTCTCTTGATAAAAATTAAGCCCCTGTAAGAAATATTTGGAGAGCTCTTGCAGTATTCCCCTATTTATATTAAGATGAAGATCACTTTCTGAGATCTAAGTTTTTGCAAAATGATCCACAAAATTACCACCACATCTACCATGAATGTCATTAAAGCATGTAATGCCAGACAAAGGAATGCATTAATATTCAATTGTTTGAAATGCCTATGTACTAGGTAAAAAAATCTCGTGCATTTTGCTTTAAAAATTGCCGGTTCCGTGATTTCCAGCAACTTTTGATCTTAATTTTACAAGGTGTTCTAGTAATACTGTGAATATTAGAGCCTACTACTGGGACCGAATCGGATTTTCAAGGCCAATAATTTTGTTTTAACCAAACATTTTTCTAAACTGTTATTCGTGAACGCAAATTAGTATTCTTGCATTTTCTCTCGCGAACCCTTTTCTTGTTAACTAATAATGCTTACTTGATGAATTTTGGGCGGGACTTTTCTTTTTTTTTTCATTATTCAGTATAAAATGTTCCTTACTTAAAAGAAATATTTGAAAAAAGTTTTGAATTTTTTTTTTAAAGAGTTCGCTCTTAAACTTTAGAAACGTTACCTCAGCATTTTTTTCCTCTTTGGATTTTTCAATTTTTGTCATCAGAAATGTTTCTTTATAGACTCTTATTCTTTAATACTTCTCTTCAATCATAAGAACTTTATATGCGTAGTTAATAATTCTGTGCAGTTGTGGGAGCCCCCCCTCCCTCCTTAACCCAGATAGTTGGAATTTTGTTCTTCATAATGTTTCATGAAATTTAATAAACTCTCCACAAACAGGTGTTAGTTTTACATTTTCTGTAAAACGACTTTTTCCGCATTAGTACGCTACACTGCAGGCAACGCTACTATAGGACTGGCGAATTAATGAGCTAATTCTAAGTATTTTGCGCAACATTTGCGCTCAAATGATTAGTCATTGTTTGTAATATTGCATTTTATTTTATATTATCACAAGAATTTTTCTTTTATGTTAAAAATTTGCTATTATCGTACTAGTAACACATGGTAAGGATTGTTGTGCTTTACTAATGGAACCAACTACATTACTTTGAGCTCAGCTTGTTATACAAATAAAGGAATCACTGAAAATTCATTAAATAAAAATTTTAAACTTATTGTGCGAGTACGCGAATGTACTCAAGCATTTTTTCGGTTGCTTTTTCATGAATTGTTTTAATTGCCCTATCAATCTGTCCACCTATATCTATCTCTCTGTATGTATCAGTTTATTTATCTATATATCTATCTGTTTGTCTGTGCGTGTGTGTGGGTGTGAATGAATTAAAAAGGTAGAAACTACAAAATTTATGGCACAAAATTTCCTATTTTCCTTATAATTTCAAAAAAAATCAACTTAAAATAGAACTTTATAAAAACGCTCACAACCCTGCACTATCTCACTTGTTACACTCTTTAATAGAGCTCATGACTCGGCGACCCCCCCCCCTCTCACTCGTGTCAAAACAAAACCTGGCCTATTATCCTCTGTTCCCCCAACATCTCCCCTTTTTGCGACGTCATGTGTTCAACAAGGAGAGAAGGGAAGAGACGAGGGGAGGAGAGGGAGAGAGAACCCGGATGCTGTGAGACGATAATCGTCGCTCAGATTGATAATCTGTGCGCTTAATAATCGGCCAAATGTTTCCCCCATTTAGATTAATGCGAGATTAGGATTCAAGAGTCCAGGACCGAGGTCCTTAGCATATTAATATGACGTATGCGATGAGCATTTTGATTTCAGGCCGGAGTGGTAACCTTTCCCAATGTCCGCTTTCTTCCGCAAATTTTCTGAGAGCACGCGATTATTTCTCGTTCGGTTCAGAAGAAAAATGCTGTAAATAATGATTTTTTTTTGTCATTTAGTAATTTGCTCATGTATTTATTTATCTATATACTTGTTTGATGATTTGTGTATTTATTTGCTTACTTGTTTATTTATTTATTCATGTATTTATTTGTTTAGTTATGGATTTATTTATTTGTTTTAGAAAATTAATCAGTTTTGATCTTGGAATAGAAGCTTTTCCCCGCTAATTGTCACGATTTTAAAGAAAGTATGAGAGTATTGTTTTGAGAACAACGTCTGAAAAACTTTAGCCTGTACAGTTCTCAAGCATACTTATAAAAAAAAGGGGGGGGGGGGAGTCCATTTCAAAAATTTACCCCGGAAGAACCCTTTCACCATTTTTTTCCTAGTTTGCCTCCCCCCCTCCCACCTTTTTTTAAATTTTAAGTATAAAACTAATTTTGATGCATAAAAAAGCAGTAATTCGCAGTTTTTGATATTTTAACATTAAAATAAATGAATGAGTATTTTTTTTAAGGACACACTTTTCTTTCAACTCACTATTATTCTAAAAATTAAGAATTACAGAAAGCTAATTTTGTGTTTAATATGAATTTAATTAGTAATTGAATCAAATTTCAAGTAATACTGTGAACATGAAAACATTTTGTAGTAAACCATTTTCTCCATCCCGAATTGTGGATTCAGCAACACATTTCTAATAAAACGACATCAATCTTTAATTAAAGAATCACAAATACATTGCCAATTGCGCTTAACTACTCAAAGCAATTTTTTTTTTATAAATAAAATTTGCCTGTAATTACTGCTAACTTCTTTCACGTTAAAATGTATGCAATGCATTTAGAAGCTACCATTAACAATCTTATAATGTTTATTGCCTCAATGGTTATTAAAACAACATAATTATATTATTTTAAGTAGTATTAATAGTGATTATCCCTCTGCAAAATAATAATCTGAAAATTTATAATTTTAATCTCATACGTAACGAATTTTATGAATTGGAGAAAAATCCCTAAATTATAGTAATCTAGTGATGAAATAAAATATACTAACCAAAACACCACAGCAAATCAAAAACAAAACAGTAAAAATTTAATTAATAAATAATTATACATAATTGTCACAATTTGAAAACGATAATTTTGTCACAGAAAACTGCTGAAAATTTCAGCGAATGAACATAGTAAATTTTGAAATAGGAAGATTTTTTAATAACCTGTTTTAAACCCAGCGCAACAAGGGAGGGGGTTGGTTATAAGTTTGGCATGTCTGCGTATGTCGATCTGTGTATTGGTCTGTGGCACTCTAGCGCCTAAACGAATGGACCGATTGTGGAAAATTTTTGCTTGAAAGAAGAGTTGATAGAGTGTCTTAGCTAGGTCGCATCTTCGGATGACATAAATGAACGAAGATATTAATTAAAAAGCTTTAAAACATTTTTCAGCTATTCTTGAAGTGAACAAATTCTTGAAAATTTAAAACAATAGTATCTAAAGAAAGAAAGAAAAATTCTGCGTCTAATTAAATGTGTTTTATACTTCCATGTGATATAGAACTTGAATTATAACGTTCTTTAACTAATGGGGCTAAGCTTTTATTTACGCGATTGGAAACACATGTATTGTTGACTGACAAGGAAAGAAAACTCAATGATTTAAAATGTTTTTATGTTGTCAGTTTCTATTTGTTAACAATCAAAATATTTCTAATTGATTTTAGTACTAGGATTTTAAAACTATTTTCAAGTTTCCAACTTTGTTCTGCTTTTGTGGATAGCAAATTTTACTTGTCTAGATTCTCTTCCCTTTTTACCATGTCCTCTCAAAAACAATTATGTATATAATTTAAAATACTTTTTGACCAGTGAAGTTCGTTTCAATATGAGGTTGGCAATCTGGGTCGCCTTAAAATTTTTTTTTTCTTACTTAATTTTAGTACTAGTTAACTTCAATTTTTTTATTACCTAGCTTTAATTCTTAGTTCGGCAAATTTTATTCAGTACACATCCTACAGATAATGCCATAACTTTCAGTCAAAACAGTTGAAAACTGCAATTTATGAAAAGAAACCTACTTTTCATGATTGAACGAAATTTTTAATGAATGAATAGAAATATTTACTCGAATGTTCGAAGGAAAAAATTTGAATTCATCCTATAAAAGAACTTTTTATATCGAAATATTCACTTCATTGCCAATTTGTTAACATTGAGATGACTTAATTAATTCAAAGATAATCATCAACGCTGTAAAACAGACGAGTGTATGGGTAAAATTGTACGCATACATGTTTGTCGCGGAGGTTGATTGCCCACCTGAAATGTTGGGTTCAAAGGGTTTGACGCTCCACTTCTCAGCTTCCTGATGAAGAATTCAAAGTCCACTGACTGCTCGTTGCTGAAATTCCGGTCGAGAGATGGATGTCAGAGGAAATTTATGACTGCCGGGTTTTCTGCAGTTAATTTTTACGGTGCAAATTTTAAAAAACGCTTAAAAAAAAAAAAACTTAGAAGGGTTCAAAACTTTTCTCAGTGGAAGCTTATCTTTCTCCAGAACTACTCAAGAACTGAAACTAGTTCCAGTAAAATACTGAACAGAATTTTCGATACTGCTGCTAGAGGCGTTTCTTTTGATAAAATAAGTTGAAAGAATATTGAAGCATATTTAGTAAAAACTTTGCCAGAGTTTTGTTTACCTCTATTGCAAAATCCGAAATAAAACTTATATAAAATGAAGTTTTAAAAATATTTCTCTTAATAACTTCAGTAACTTGCATCAAGGAAAAGATTCGTTGCGAATCTGAAACATGTTTGCATTTTTCATTCTAAATCTGCGTTTCGAAAATGATTTTAATCCTGAAATCTATCAGCAGTTGGAATTCAGATTTTATAAATATTGAAACAAAGCTATAAAAATTATGACATTGAAATTTAACGCCTCTTCCTGATACAAATATATTTTTTATGCCGCGTAAAGACTGCGAAGAGGAAATATATTTTATTGTTCATGTGTCCACTTAATCTTCATGTTCTTTTATTTGATTAGCACCAAGCGTGTACTCGTATTAAAACATAAATGAAACGAGTAAGTTTTCAGCCACAGGTAATCGATCCGTGGCCGAAAAAACACATAAGCTATCTCTTTTTAATTCAGTTGGCTAATAAAATATTTTCCGAAGCTCTCATTATTTTTATGATCTCGTTCGTTTATCGTAAAGTGGTATGCTTCAAAGAAACCGTGCGGGAAAAAAACCAATCGCCTCCAAAAATCTCATTAACAACAAATAATTTTTCGCCTCAAAAGAAAAAGATGAAAATTAAGATTTTGCAAGCGATAAGTCACAGCTCTTGGCAACCATGCAGTGCTACTCACTCAAGGTCGTGCCTTGAATGACGTTCGTCGTGACAGTCGCGTCACGCAGTGACCACGCCCACGGTTGGACAGCGGTCCCGAACCCGGATGTCAGACAACCAATTAAAATCCTCTCTTGTCTCTGCCCGGGGCGGTATTTTGCCTCTTTCTCTCTCGCTCCGGTTGTTCGTTCACTCTTTACCTCCAGGTAGGAGAAAGGTGCGGCGTCTTTGTCGCCAAAAATGTCCTCGTTTGGCGACGACGAGAACTTGAGGAGGTGCGGCTCGAGATGACGCGCGAGTTCCGGGTGATGTTCCCCCTTCTTTTATTCCCCCTTGTTCATGGAGAACTGTGAGTGAGAGGCACATTAGAGGAATTAAACCAAATTGATTCGAGTCCTTTGTGATTGCTTTAATCACAGGTGGGACCTGTCACCGCAGGAATTTCAAAAAAAAAAAAAAACTAATTCGAAGACAATGCCAGGGAAAAGGGCATCATTCATTGCTTCAAATCGACGAGCAAAAGATTTAAAATTCACAAATTATTCGAGCAAAAGCTGGTTGCTTAAGCAGCAATGAGCATTAAAAAGACCCACTGATTAAAAAAAAAAGTTTCTCGGAAGTCGCAAAATGCAATTTGATTTATCTCGGATAAAGGCTTAAAAAAATTACAACAGCATAGCATTTTGACAACTGCAACATAAAATCTAGGTGCCAACGACGTCGAACTTTTAAGTCCTAATTTCGTATATTACATCCTAATTTTGAGATTACACTGAAGCATTAATTGGTGGAACCATTTGGAACTGCATTTTTCTGAACATTAGAACTTCAAATTTGGCTCATTTTTATGAAAATTTTTTCAGGAAATTTGATTTTTTAATTCAATAAAAAGTTATGCAGGGGGTTCATAAATCTTTTTGGAACATCTCAGAACCTGTGAGAAAACAACTTATGATTAGTTTAGTAAATTTATTAGTTAAGTACTAGTTCCGGTTGAATAGTAAAATGTAAACTTCTTCATTAGTTCGTTTTAGGTACTAGTTTCCTTTTCGTGACATAATTAGCACATGTTAAATGGTTAGTACTCTCAAATTACAAATTATTGATCATCTTCAAATTTAAAGTTAACTTTTAAATTTTTGATTTAAATCTTTAGGATGGGACTTTTACCAATTATGAGTGAGTCACAAATAGCTACAACTAGTACGTTATACTAAAATTTATGATTGTCTTTGCATTTCTATGCTAAAATAAAATCCCAAACGTTACTTAACCCATTCGTGCCTGACATTTTTTTCCCCAAAGATATTTTGTATACTGGTTACAAACAGTGTTTAATGGACAGGAAAAATAATAATCAAAAATATTATGTAAAAAATAATTTTTTTATTAAGGGAAGAAAAATCGTCCCTTAAAAGTTATGATAGACCCCAGAGGGTACATGCTTTTTTTAGTAAAATTTTTTTCAGCCTATGATATAATATTTAAGAAGACATTTTATAAGAAGAAATAAAATCAGCAATTAACATAAACTGAGAAGCTGGGTATAAGTTTGAAAATTGTTTTTTTTTTCCTTGAGATTGTGAACGATGTAAGTTTTGATAAAGATCAAATTAAAACTACTACAGAACACACTTTACAATGGTTATATGCTGTAATCTGTTAATAACGAATTGAAACAATACCAAGGTACTAATTGAACACTAATATTTGGTTGAAATGTTCATTTTGGGGGAAATTCAGACCCCTTTTTAGACCTTCCCTAAAAAGGTACGCTAGGCATTAATGGGTTAAGCTCATGGGCCAGAATCGAAAACTTCTATATCTATTGGACAAGCTAGAAAATAATTTTTCCCTTTATTTCAACACATAAATGCAGCTGTCACATTCCTTCTCACTCTCCCTTATATCTAAAAATTGTAAACGAGAGAGAGAGGGGAAAAGATTTATTCTTACGCTCACGAGAGTTTTGAATTTATACTCCTAAGAAAGTTATCTTTTGCTCTCGGTTTGAAGAAAATTTTCAAATGAAATTCCATTTTAAGGAGCAGTGGGAAAGGCTGCTGAACCGTAAAACCACTAAAATAAAACCAGAAGCAGACCAGAGGTCGTTTCAGCAGGGACACCTCAAACAAAAAAATTCGGGAGGAAGGAAATTTCCGATTTATTGAATAAATTCCAATTTTGTCAGGCTGAGTGATGCGAACACACACCCATAGTTAACTAGAAGTATTAGTCGTCAATAAATTAAAACAAATACTCTAATACTATACTGTACCCAAATGTGCCGATTTGTCAGGCAAAATTTGCCATACAAGAAACTGTTTTGGAGGTCACAGTGACCTGTGACCAGGGCGCTCCAGTGTGTCGGCCTACACTGTAAAAAATGAATGGTGATTTTACGACATAATAGAACTAATTTTATAGTAATAAACTGTAATACATGTGAAAATTGCTCATGTAAAAAGTGCTTGTAAAAATTGCTTTTTTTACAGTAATAAACTGTTAAATTGCTCATTTTACAGTATTAAACTGTAAAATTGCTACTTTTAAAATGATGAACTGTAAAATTGCTAATTTTACAGTTTATTACCGTGCATTTTGTAGTTTTAAACTGGAACCTCTGCTTCCAGTATTATACTGTTGTTTTCACCGTATAAAACAGCTAAGTTTTACTGCACTAAACTCTAAATTTTCTAACTTTTAAACTTTTTTCTTTTTAAAACTAAAATTCTAACTTTTTAACAGTGAGAAACTGCAAAATTGCTAACTTTACAGTTTATTATCGTGCATTTTACAGTTTTAAATTGGAGCCTCGGCTGCCAGTATTATACTGTAAAAACAACAGCTCATTTTTTTGCAGTGTAGCCAGAAACTAGCGGCCTGACTTTCGTTGGGTGCCGACCTGGAATCGGTGTACTTTAAATTTTATGGGGCATGAAGGGCATGACGACCAAACTGACGAGTGGCCTGCTTATTTTCGGCGACCCTCAATATCCATACATGTGAAGACTATTACGACCAGGGGTGCTCATCCCCCCCAAGCTCAATGGCGCAAATCCCCCCTCCCTTAAATTTTTCACAACCCTCTTGTGCTTTTTATTTTTACCTCTCTTTTTTATTTTATTTATTTTTTTAATATTATTTTTTTAATATTTATTTTTTTAACATTATTTATTTATTCTTTTAAATATTATTATTTTTTTTAATTTATTATTAATTTTCTAAAAGTACAAATTATGCGTTTCAGAACAGAATCGCTTTTTTCTCTTCCAGACATTCCAAGCACACTCACACACAAAACAAATAAATAAATAATAATAATAAAGAAATAAAAGAACTAATTTAAATTAAAAATATTAATGAATAATTTTTATTAAAAAAATCAGTAAATAGTTTAAAGAAATAAGTAAATAAGTAAATTAGTTTTAGAAAATTTTGATGGCCCAATTTGCGCCATAATCCCCCCTGTGAGCACCCCCTGGTTACGACCACACCTCAAAGAGAAAATTTCTGACTCTTTCTCACATCTCTCTCTCTCTCTCTCTCTCTCTCCCATCGCAGTGAAAAATTCTGGTTGTGCTCAAACCCCATTGCAATTTAAATTACACAAATACTGGAGATAAAAAAAAAGTCTATGAAACAGAGTCATAAAATAAAACCCATGGAAAAGCTATCAGTATTGTCAGCGCATCTGCGTTCTTGAATGAATAAACGAATGACACGAGAGCAAAATATGACTTTTCCTCACACCTAGTCCGAGTCGAACACCTACGCGAATATCATCCGAGTCCTTTTGCAAACCAAATTGCTCATTTCCACGGTGTTCTCGAATAACCAGGTTGAATCTTTAACCACACATTCTTGTGTACCCCCTTGCATTTCGATGTTACTTTGAAAGGGGAATCGAGCCACACCTCTGGAAATTTGATTTTGCTTATGCTGTGCGACATGATCACTTAAATGGGGGGTTGTCGTTTATCACCTGAGTCCGGCCGTGTGTTGGGATCCGCCCACGGGACACAGACAAATTACGAAATTAGAAGCATTTCATTGGTGTGCCGATACTTTTTTCCAAGCATGTGAGTCACATGTAGATATAAACTGGAATTTTATTAAACTATAAACTTAACATTAAGATGAACTTTTTGAGACGTCATAATTTAAGAGGCCCTAAATCTGAATTTTTCTGCAATTCATTTTTAGATTTTTCTTGTTTGTTCAAAGATATAGTTATAAAAGAACTTTAAAATTTTGTTCCTGCAAGGTTCTACACTGTTTAAACTAGAGGTTGCACAAGACACCTTTGACATTTGGCTCCATGTAGCACCCTAAAGTGCCCTATGGTACCCCATGGATACCCCATGTCACCCCAAGGGTCCTATAGAGAGTCAAATGGTACCTTGAAGGGCATCATAAGGAGTCTAGGGACACCCTTCGGGGCTGCCGCTGGTGCTAGTTTTAACAGTGTACTTATGGCTGAAATTTAAAAAAATATATAATAGCATTTATGAAGGATAAAAATTTATGTCTTTTAGCTTTTTTCCAATGTTTTTACTCCTTGGAGATTGTCTTTCGTTAATATGGCATCAAATTTTCCGAAGGAGCTCGTTAAATGTTGGAAAATTTAGCTGTAACCCTATTATTGGGGATACATTTCACTAACGGAATGAAGCTTTTGGTGGACACCAGTTTGCAAAATAAGATGTAATGAAATAAAAAAATTGTTTACCTGTGGAATGATCAATTTTTCTGCTCGTTGTAAAATTCGAGAAAGTTAATCATTTTTTTCTTTCCTCTCTCTCTCTCTCTCTTTTAACCTGTTGTTGAGAGGCGGGTTACGTAACCAATTTAGAAACAATAACAAAGTTGCGTATTTTGTTCTTTCACAAAAATGTAGAAACTAAAACTAATATTACTATTAATAGTAATGTGTTAGTAGCAAAGCAATTTATTGTCATTTCGATGCAAGAATATTGCTGCTAAATAGACTGCTAATAATCTGCGTTACTTTATTTCGCATGAAAATCATGTATTCGATTTTTTTTACTTGGTGGTGTAAACCTGACTGTTTTTAGTGCATTAGATTTCACTTAGAAATCGATTTCCCCTTAAACTGTCTTTATTTGTGTCACTATATGAGTCATGTACTCATGGATGCTTGTTGTGAGTTTTCGAGACCGAAAAATGGAATCAATAGTAGAAGAAACAATGAATTGAAAACGAAAGCAATAGTAAAAGAAACAATGAGCCTGAAAGCGAAACCAACGGTAGAAATTGCTAAGAGTTGAAAGCGAAAGTTATGATAGAAGAAACAAACTACGGAAAAAGAAAGCAATGGTAAAAAAAAAATTCCCTTTTTTTTCTCTTAAAGCTTTTAATAAATTGTAATAATATTTTTAAAAGCCAAAGGATTTTTATATTACATTTAATTCTTTATTCAAGAAAAATAGAATTATAAATCTTCTTTGATGATATGACACATTGTCGGATTTATTTCAATAATGTTGTTGTTATTAAGCAAGACAAAAATTTTGGATGTAATTTTTGGGGGAAAAATACTTAAGTAACAAGTTAATTTTTTTTTTTTTTTTTGAAACCTTGCCGAGTACAACATGACCTAATAATTTTTCGAAAGTTGCTACAAGTAAAATGTTTTGGAATTAGATAATTTTTAAGGGCTTAACCCCAGAGGCGGCATTTCAACCTTTCGTTTGAGGGGGCGAGTTTGTTAACTATGAATTTAATCAGTATGGAATGAAAATCATTTGGTAAAAATGAAGCTAAGTATTCATTCTTAAGAAAAAAAAAAGGTTCCTTTAAACACTATACAGTAGATAAATTCAAAAATTCATATAAGGAACTAAAATTTCAAGATTTCTCATTTATGTACATTTTACGTGATTACTGGTAGTTCAAATAATGCAAAACTTTATTACGAAGGCTGTTCATATTAATTTCTTTACTTTCGTCAACTGTTATTGAGAATAAGTGAGTTTTTTTATTCCTTTTTATACGATCATTGATTTGTGATTCAACCAAATTGAGTTTACACGTTTTTTTTATTATTCTGCGCAAAAAATTTTGGGGTGCCATTGCCCCCCTTATTTTTCCGCCTTGCTTACCCCCCCCCCCTCTTTTTTTTTCGTTTTTCAAGGTAGAGAGGTTTTGATTTTGTGTCCAACTATAACTTATCAGAAGTGTTTATCAAGGTATCTTTAAAATATACAGCAACTGATATGTTGTTAAAAAAACTGGCGACAGCAGGTGTCAAGCAACAAGCCGCTCCGAAATCTTCGCCAAATCATAAAATATCCTCAATGACGAACCCACTAGCGACACGTATCACTGGCTGTCAATAAACATGCCAAGGACTGGCCACAAAAATTAACAATTAAAATCAAACAAATATCGCCGAGGATAAGAAGAGAGACGTGTGTAGGCTTGGCCGTTCTCGCTATACGGCAATCTGATCACGTGCAGCATGCGGCATGAATATACATGGGACATCATCGGGGGGTACTCAGCGTCCTCCTCAGGGCTAGGAACTGAAGTGAAGAGGGCGGTGCAGCCTTCGAGGGGGAGACATTCCACCGCAGGCCCGCGCCCACACTCGGTAGCGATGGCATGGTGACGTCATTTAATAAGTAACTAATGTCACTGTTGGAAGCTCTTGCACGACAGAGAGATTTTTTGGGGAAAAATGTGTTCGAAAAGCATTCAGTGAAACATTTTAAATGTCCATCAATCACTTTTGAATGGCATGGATTGTGTTTATCATTCACTTATTTACATAAAATTATATATGTATCTGTTACTTTGTATCATCTTCCTTCTGAAGGGGAGAAAAATCCATACGGAATTTCAAAGCCCTCCCAGGTAGCACAAAAAACGTTTAAACGTTTTATAAACTTTTTTAATCCGTTGTCTCAACGTTAATAACCCTTTTACAACCTTTAAAAAACGAAGTGTGCCACTTGGGCTGGTACAAGAAGCTTCACTTCAAAATCTTTCAAAAGAGCTTCTTAACTGATGAGAGACCATCTCGGTTACTTCCTATTCCAGACTGATATGTCCATAATAAGGACGAAACAGCATTCTCTGGATGGAATAGTTGAGCTGGCGATGTATTACATGTATTTCTATCTACCTTAGCCCTGGCTTCGGGGTGGTATCTTGCTGCTTAATACTCTGTTAGTTGATTTTTCAACGTTTGAAAGTTACTGAATATTCATTTTCCTAAATTGTTTATCAAATTTTAATATAGCTGAAAAACTTGTTACCTTCCATTGAAAACATAGTTGATTTATTTTTGATCATTAAAAATTTCCTCCATTAATGCGTTTATCTTTATGGAATTGATTTATTTTCTGTAATGAAATAAGTAATGATGGACAGGGATATGGTAATTTTATAGTGAAATATTACAATTTTATTGTAAATTTGTGCACTATAACGCTGTGTAATTACCTTTTACTTTTGAAAAGATTTGCTGCGGCAGAATGAGTTGTTTTTTTTCCTTTAATTTATTTTTATCAAAATATTAGAAGTCTTTTTTATTCAAAAATTAGTTACCTTCCATTTGACCAGTCACTTATTAACACCTTGAGCGTAACTCCAAATGTTTCAAAATGGAGCAGATAAAATTTGGTATTGAATTTAGTAACAACGAACCTATAAATTGCAAAGTGAGGACTCAATCAAACTCAAGGAACTATTTTCACTCTTTAACAAAACATCCTTTTAGCCAGTGGCGTACATAGCGCCCCCGCAACCCCCGCGGCGCGGGGGGGCGCAAGAGGTTTGAGGGCGCCCGATCCAGAAAAATAGCACTAAAGGTTACACGGGAAAAATATTTTTTACATTTTAATAGGGGGTGGGGGGCGCATTTACAAATCTTGCTGGAGGGCGCACCTTAGTCTATGTACGCTACTGCTTTTAGCATTTATCAATTTTTATGTCACATTTTGATGCTTTGATAAATTACGAAAACTCAATACATAGCGGTAGTTTACATAACAACGCCTTTCGTGTTCAAAACTGAAGTCCCAGAAATAGCTACAAGGAATTGTATTTATTTTTGACCAATACAGATGCACCTGCTTTTGATAGTATGACCTCATGTATGCTGTTGTAAACAATAGCTGGCCTTCAAAACGACAACATGTGATGCTATTTTGACAACCACGCCTATATCTATTGCAAGATACTCCTCTCGAAGATCAATCCTTTTTTCCTTAGGCAGCAATGAACTTTCTTTTTGATAGCTACATGTTGTGTTGTTCTGTTTACAACGTTTACTCAAAACAAAGGTGCCTGAAGAACCTGTGATGGGTTTAAAATGTATAAAATGTCGTAATTTCGAGGCGCCCCAGCCACATAGCGGCCCAAAAATGCATGTTTCTACCGTTTAGCTCAGGTGTTATTAGTGAGCTTATAGTGAGCAGTCATTTTTCGCTCAACAATAAAATTTACTACAGTAAAAAAGTACCGTAAAGTCGGGTTACTTGGACCCTAGGGGGTTACTTGAGCCCATTACAGTAAAATGATAAAATCAAGGTTTGGTACTTATTAGTTGAAGACTTCCACATAGTTCCTCGTTTCTCCGCTAGGTAGAAGCACGCTGCAGTCTCTAACGCTAGTACCAAACCCAGATTTTATCATTTTACTGTGGGCTCAAGTAACCCGTTACCATCGAAACTCCAAGCCTTCTGTCTGATTTGTGACGTCACTCACTTGAGGCCATCGGATTACATTGGCGCTTGTTATTGGCACATTTTTATTGAACTTTTCTCTGTTGAAAAATTGTTGATTTTGAAAAGAAGAAAATCAAACTTCTGGATCATATAAAACTTTTCTGAAATGAATATCCAAAGCACAATTCTAAAAAATATTTATTTACATGCCAGTGTATTTTTCACAAATTACAAACAGAAGATCAAGGGAGCGAAAAAATATGAGCTCTTTTTTTCTGATCAGTTTCCTCCATATTCAGAAATCGAGCTGTTTGGCATTCTTTTCCAGTCGGTCTGAAAAAATTCAGGAAGGAAAAAAAATGTTATGATCAAGTATTGATATAAATGTACATTAGTACAAAACATGAATTATGCTTGTTAGAATTATTTATACTAAAATGTTTTAAACTGCCTGACGAAGTTTTATTTAATTTTGCTATTATAATTAAATCTGTCAAAAACTCAAAACTAAAATCATGGCTGTCAGTAAATTACAGAATTTTAAAATGTTTGACCAAAGCTCAAAAATTTATATGATTTTATTATTTGTATTTATAATTGAAAGTTCAATATCATTCATAAGAAAATACTTTAATGTTTTTTGCACATATTAATACATGGTTATTCATTATCATAATGTTGAGATATGTAGAAATTTTGGGCGGCTTTCTGGAATTATTTTTAACTTATTTTTTTCTAATAAGTAAGGTTTTATTCATGCTTGATTTTTTTTTACATAAAAGCGCAATTTGTACTAAACTTTTAATATCAGTTTGTTTGATTCTACATTATTTCTTTAGTTGAGATAAATAGTAGGTTGTCAGCCCCGTGTATTGCTCCAAGTTTAAAGGTACAATGAAGATTTTCGATAACGTTCGTGTTGGCGAAGCTAAAAATTTGGCTCAATTTCTTGACTCGCAAACTTTTCTTTTTTAACAAATTAGACCTTCAAAAACCATTCAGAGCTATGAAATGTCAAGGAGTAGCTAAAATTTCGTCAAACCAAAACTGTCGTCGAAAGATGCAATAGTTTTCGCAATAATAAAATTGCGCCAAAAATTTCACCATTTGAACGTCTTTCAAAATGTTTTGCGCAACTTTTATGTTAGTTTTAATTTTGTTTTACGGCTTCATTTATTTCGTTGACCGATTTCTTCAAATTTGAGAGAATTGTGTTAATCTTGTTAAATGGCTTTTGAAATTTCGCCAAAAATTTTGCTCTAATTGACTAACGTAAAATTAGCGAACTTGAAATGACATCCAAAAAAAATATTGACAAAAATACTTAAAAAATTAAGTACTTAAATAAATTAATAATTAAAATTAATACTTAATTAATACTAATTAAAAATTAAGTCAAGTTTTAAGGTTTGGAAAAAGCAGATTTTACTAAAGTGGGTTTTGCAAATTTTTGGCGAAATTAATTGTCGAAGATACAATACGTAAATCGGTACATATTTTACTTTCAGCAAACTTTTTGAAAGCGGGTCAAATCCAAGTATTAGTAAAATTCTTATCATTAAATTTGTCAATTTACAATGTAAATATCACAGCATATTTATCATATAGCACACGAAGGACTTGAGTATTTTGCCAGGAATAGATTACTTTACTGAAAATGGCTGCTCTTAGATATGCAGGTTGTATTTGAGTCTGCAGGTTGTAGGTATTTGAGTTTAGGATAGATACAAAGTGTTCGTCAATGCGATAACCTAAACGCTTTAAATATTTTATAATTTTTTAACGTGTAATACATTAACTTCATTTCATTACGAAATCGTTGGATATGGTTTAGGAAAATGGTTAGTTTAGCTAACTTCTTGACTTAACTTTCGAACCAGAAAATTACACTTTGAAAAAGTGCAGCTTTTACAATCAGGAAAAAGAATTTTCAATTAGGCAAGCATTTTCCATCAATAAATATTTAAATTTCGCACAGAAAATCTGAAATAGATCAAGTAAACTTAAAGCTCACTCAAATAATTCGTAAACTACCGGAAATTTCAGTTATTACTTAAAAATAAGTTAAATTCAAGATTATAAAGGAATATTATGCATGAAAGAAAGCACAACTTACCTTTTATGATCCTAATATAGGTTTCGGTGATCAAATCAAACTTGAATAAGATTCTTCTAGCTAGTTTGAATGGGTTTTGAGTATAATAACAAGCTGGAAAATGAAAGAAACTGGCCCCAATGTGATGACGTAGTGCCTAGCAACCGTTTCAGACAGAAGGCTTGGAGTTTCGATGGTAACGAGTAACCCCCTTGTGGGTCCAAGGCAGGGATTCAAGTGAAACAGCACTGCGATCGCTTCGAATTGCAATCGCTACTGGAAGTGAATTACATTATCATCAACTTAAATTGGCATGACGTCACTACGGGTGGAGCCAATAAGAGCTCACAAGCACTCAGCGATCTCATCTTATTCGCCAAGTAGGCTGTGACGTTTTATCTAGCTCGTTTTTCATAGGCAAACGTCACGCTGACGTCACGATGTTTTTATCAAGAAACGTTCTAATGTAATTCATTTCCAGTCGCGATTGTAATTTGCGATTGCCTGTTTCACTTGAATCCCTGCCCAAGTAACCCGACTTTACGGTAGTCAACTAAGTGATAAAGGCACCAATGTTTAATTTACACATATCGCAGAATTTTTTTAACATCTTTTATTAACTTTTTTTTTGTTTTAACTTGTATATTAATGAGCGCAGACGATCATAAACTATTTTTATTTAATAACTAGTGGATGTGCCCTGCATCTCTCGGGTTAAAATGCAACATGCGAAATCCAAGAAGGTATTTTTTGTGAAAACGTGGTCAGTGAAATCGGCTTGAAGGACAACTTAAAATCAAACTTAAATGTGTAATTTATCTTAGTATGAAATAGGTGAGCCTCAAATTCATAATTCATTGTTAATCGTAATCTTTGCTGGAAAATACTCCTATTTAAATGTGTTAAATTTATCAACTTGTATGCTTAAAGGCTTATCTCTATTACTCTTATCTATTCAAAATTGAAAAAAAAAGGCCAATTTGAGACAAAAAAATTTGAATTTTGAGCTTTTCGCATTTTTTTTTAATTTCAAAACCCTGCCTACGTGAATTCTAGTGCATCGAGGAACCTCTGTGCTAAGTTTGATGAAAATCTGACAAAAACTGTGGTTTATATATATAATCAAAAATATAGAAGGAAATAGTGAAACGGAGAACCAAGGACTGGCACGTCATCAGGGGTAAGACCAGATCCCTGTTTCGCACACTGTATCAGTACACTTTTGTATTTTTGTGCCTTCTTGTATTTTTTGGGATTTAATTATCCCTATTTTAAACACTTAAAAAAAATTGTATATTATATATACATACATCCATTTATATATATATATATAGATTATTCAGTTTTGTTTAAACTATAACAGAGTCTGCTCTTGTGTTTAAATTATTTTTAAAAATGTATTTTATATTGACTGAAATGGCAACGGGTGATGGTTCGAACGATAATAAAAACAATGGTGGAAAGTTGTTTTTGAGTAGCATGCATTCGATGAATCATTGAATAAGATTCTTGGTCAGTTGTTTTTTTTTTAATTGCTCGAAAATTGTCTGCTATCATTAAACCACGCGTCTTTTTCATAATTAGAAACCACTGCTACTGCTTGCCTTTCTTCTGCTGCTAAGGTACGCATGCAATTCATCTACATAAACTGACATATTTGAAAAGACAAAAACCTTATTTCGCATCTTCTTAAAATTACTCTCATTTTAATTGCAAGTGAAATTCCCAGAAAACGCTCGGTATTTTTCTATTGAACTACATCGAGGTGCATTCTCCTAGTGATATGAAATAGCTTCAGTTGTTTTGGTTTGCTCGAAAACAAAGGCAGAACGAAATTGTGCGGTGATGAGTTTCCATTAGTCAGAAAATGCCTTTCGAATTACACACGCATACAGACCTAGATTTGCTTTTCGGAAATTATGTTTACTAAAAATGAATAGTCTGTATAAATTTAAGGTAATTTCTCCAAGTTTATAGTGGAATTCATTTCTGATAGCTTGGAGATGCTGTTCTTTTCTTTAACCTTTCCTTCCGTATGATGTTCAGAAATATTTAACTCGGAAGCGGTAATGATTTTTGTTCCTCACAATTTCGCGATGAAAATGGAAAATTGTTTGCTTATTGTTGAAGTAGAAGCTTTTATTTTCTCACTAGTTTCGTAAGTAGAATAGTTTTCTTAGAAAAATAACAATAAGAAAAAATTCAGGAAAAAATATCAAACATAAACTACAGTTTTATTAGACATACATGTCATAGTTATTTACTATCAGAAGATGCTTTTTAGCAAGCTTTCCCCCATTTATTTACTTTAACTTTAATACTGTGAAACTGTAGTCAAAAATAATAATAGCAACTTTGAAATTACAGCCTACAGAATTGGGCTGTTTCCCATTTTTCAAAAAATTTTTTTTCTGAAGTAGTACTGTCGAAAGCATGGGCTAAATTACTTTCTTTTCTTAATTTTGACTGATTTTCTTTCTTAAAACAAAAATAGTTTTAAAAGACACTTAGTAGTTGTTTCGTTTTCGCTGCTGACATCACAAGTGAACAAGTCGGTCTGAACAAGGCCTCTTTATATAGACGAGCCGGCATTTTGGAGTCAATTTTTCGTTGCTGCAGAGTTAGGACTACCAGAGCTCCAAATGGCTGACGCGTTGGAAAGGACTTTACACTAAAATGTCTTCATGTGTCCTTTTTTTTTCAAAAATACGCCATCCCTTTGTACATATTCAAAGGGATGGCGTATTTTTGAAAAAAAAAAAAAAGGACACATGAAGAAATTTTAGTGTAAAGTCCTTTCCGACGCGTCAGCCATTTGGAGCTCTGGTAGTCCTAACTCTACAGCAACGAAAAATCGACTCAAAATCCCGGCTCGTGAGGCATTGTTCAGACCGACTTATTCACTTGTGAAGTCATCAGCGAAAACGAAACAACTACTAAGTGTCTTTTAAAATTATTTTTGTTTTAAGAAAGAAAATCAGTCAAAATTAAGAAAAGAAAGTAATTTAGCCTTTTAAAATTTTAATGGTAATTATTCAAAGCAACTCTACATAAGAATATGATGCGATGCTAATGAAAAGCTGAGAATATTCGATTAGAGAAATTGCGCTTTAAATAAATTATTCAGGAAAACTCTACACAATGCATTGAATAATAAAACTGATCAAATTATACAAAGATATAGTACCTCCACTAAATACTACGAGATTCATAGATGTGCCTGGTCAACTTTAAAGTCGAATTTTATTATATTGAAAGTTTTAAAGAAATAAAATTCGTACTACTTATTTTTTCCTATGCACATCTTGAAATTTTTTTATTTTAACAAACTCTTCAACGTCAAGCAAAAAGTATTTTTGAAAATTTAAACGTGTAGGATATTTTTAAATTCCTAAAACTTTTTATTTCCTTCTCTTAGTCCTACTTATTAGGAGGAGCTCACGATTCCTTCTAATAGTCAGGTTTTTAATTTTTTTCCTTGCCAAGTTGACAACTTATATTTCATTTTAAGAAACAGCTTCATTGAGAAAATTGAAATTGGCTATTCATTATTCTCGAGAATTAATTACCAGCGAATTAATTAAAAACGGATATGCTTGGCTCAGTGAAAAAGTATGGTCGTAATTTATTCCCATCAAATCGCGTCCCAAAAACTTAAGCGCCTTCATTCAACCGCAGTTGCTAAATTCTTCCACTTGATGAATCACAATTTATGCACATCAGACAGATTAAAAGAAAAAAATAAATTAAAACTAAACGAAATGATCGAAAGGAAGAAAGGAGAAACGGAAAAAAAATCTTACATTCTATAGCGTGACTGGTTGGTTTTAAACACCGAAGTCATGCAATTGCATCGTTGGATGGTTGTACTTCTAACCGCCGCATGTGTTTTGTCCCCTCTTTTCCTCATTTCCTATCCTCTAAACTACTTTAAAATATACACACAGAATGAAATGTACGGGAAAAATTAAAAAGACCGCTGAGGCAAAGGAGAAAAGAAAAAGATTAAAAAAAAGTCCGACGACATGCAAGACTGTTGCCACACTGGGAAATAGAAAAAAAATATTTAAATTAAAATGCAAATGTGACTGCCGACCCCTGCTTTACCCGCGTGATCCACCATCTGGTCACCAGAAGCGCTTTTCACAATCTGTGACGCCTTCCTCGATTCCTATTAGTAGGTGGAATTTTTGTTGCTCTTTTTCCGTTGAGTAAAATACCTGGTCTTTTACAGAAAGTTTGACAGACAAAAAACTGAAAAATAATTTACTTTTCCGTTTCTTTTGGAGCCAAGCCACGCGAGTTTCTTTAAAAAATATATTGTGATAATTGATGTTTAACTCATTAGCAAGGGATGCTTTAGAAAATAACAAATCAGAGTAATTGAAGGCTAAATAACTGCACTCTTAACAAAATTTTGTCAAATTATCGGTTTTAAGTCGTATTTCTGTTTAAGCTTCTGAAGGAAAGAATAATGTCACAGAAATAAAAGCAAAAAAGGACTGATATTGTGTTTTTATTTTTTGTACTATTTGGATATTTTGGCGTGTTTGAAAAGGATGTTTAATTAAAAATTGATTTTTAATTCGAATTAATATACATTTTTTAAATTTATTACTGTGCTACAAGTGTTGGTTTATATCTTTTACTCTGGAGTACTCTTTTGTCTAACATCCTTTGACGAGAAAAACCTTTTGTTGCCAAAGTTCTATGTTGCTAGGAAGAAATACAAATAGCAGGAAATGAGGCAATGCCCTCCCCCCCCCCCACACGACAGTCAAATACTATTTAAGGTTTTTATATGCGAATAGTGGACTAAAAGATGAATATTTTCACTTTTTAGTACAAATTTTCCTTGAGACGGTTAAACTAACAAGTGAATTGCATCCTAATCATAAGTACAAATTAATTTCGTATATGTCTGTTATAAATAACTTTTTTGTATAAAAATTTATTGTATGAACGTGCTTACATTTTAGGAGTAAGCACATGTTTCGTCACTCTTAGAAATGCGTGTCCAAATCTCTCAAAATTTTCGCCGTATTTGACGAAATATCTTCGTGAAAACAGTTTCCCTTAAACTTTTTGCCAAATTAACGAAACTTTCGAGCGATTTACAGTGTGAACCTACAAGAAAAAAATCTTCCTAAGTGACGAAATTTGTCTTAGTATTGAAGAATCTTCAAACTAAAATTAATTTCTGAAGTGTCTTTTGGGCTATCAGGTCTTGTCGACCTGAGAAAACTACTAAAGATTTCCTTTGTCAAAAGTTTTAAAAGTATTACTGTTTTATACGTTCAGAGCTGCTTTAATATTGAACGATAACTACCCAGGTAGCACAAATAACCTTTAAACGTTTTATAAACGTTTTTAAGTGGTTGTTACAACGTTAAAAACCATTTTACAACCTTTAAAAAACGAAGTGTGCTACTTGGGTACTCTAGCTTTTTTCAATCAACTTCGTAGCAAATTTAAACGGTTTAATTTTAACAAAGATGTTCTTTTTAAAAAAAAAATGTTTTTGTGGACTCAAAATTCCAATTCCCATTTTTACAAAAGTCTATCCCAATTTTTCTATGATCACTAAATTAGTGCCAATTTTGATTTAATCTCTTAAAGAACGTTTTCTTACTCCAGTTAAAAATGAAAAAGAAAACTGCCTTGTTTGATAAACATGCATGGGAAAAAAAAAAGATTTCAATTTTTTGTGCGTCTCGAATCCCCCGAGATTCAAAATTTCACTCCCCCAATTTTCATCCCCAATGCATCACTAATGAAGAATTACCGAACGTGTCTTATTAAACAAGATTTACTTGCACATGAAGAGAGGGCAATAATCAATTTTTCAAGATTCGACGCCGTGAGACGCAAACTATGTGGTGAAAAAAAACCTCTTAATATGCGGCAAGATTATGGGGCTAATGTATACCGAGGTTAAAAAAGGCTATCTCTGATAATATTCAACGCCACCATGAATAAATAATAAAAAAAATTATATCGAAGAAAAAATTATGTGTAATCCGAAATTCAATATTTTCCCAGGGTAAGGACTTACTTTTTTTTAAGGATATTTTAATGTCTTAACATCGCTTTTTTAGTGACCTTTGTTTTTCTTTCTGCGTAATTACACTTGGGATCAAATTTATGAGCGCCGTTGAGAGGAAAAAAGGAACAAAGTTGGGTTTATGATTATTTTTTGGTTTATTTTCGATTAATACTAAATTTTTATTCAAGATTTATCCATATTAATGCGAATTTTGGAGCTTAATTGATTTTCAGCTTGATTAAAATTGTTAAAGAACGCGCATTTTCGTCCGGAAAAATTAATATTCATAAAAACTTATGGCTCATTTTTAAAAACTATTGTTTTAATTATCGTTAAAACATTACTGATATACAATGTACACTTGCTGTTAGTACCCTGAATTTTAGTATTGGACGTGACAGTCCGTTTGGTTTGAAAAGAGAAAAAAAAAAAGAAGAAGAAGAAAAATGAAGTTGCGAGATTTTTAAAAATAACTCAAATTTGGCAACATTTTTTCTTAATTTAATTCGACAGCAAATGATGATCCAGGTGATCCCAGATGAAACGAGTTCCAGATCGTTAACATTTTGTCTTTTGGTCATGAAAGTGTCTTTGAAATAAATGTGAGGAACTAAGAATGCCGCGATCTAAAAGCTTTTGGAACAACAGAACTATATACAATAGTTTAAGAATGTTTCTCCTTTGATACCAGGAAAAAAAAAAGCAGAGCTAAAACTATACAAAAATACTCACATAAGTGGAGTAGTTTAAAATAGAGAAATTGTGGTTAAAGGTCACCGAGGGACTGAAAACACGAGGTAAGTAGTAGGCAATATACTGAGTAGCAGTTAAGTATCTTCGAAAACAAATATATAAAATACATCTGTAGAGAATGCTCGTACATATTCAACAGTTGCAAAAAATACAACCAATTGCATGCCACCCGAACTTGCTAACAAGATAGAAAGGGAGAAAATTATGGAAGATTTTTGCGTACCACACACAGAGAAAGTTTTGCGCGGAGACTTATTTATCTCCATGTTCGCTCATAATCATTCAGGCCACAAGCTTGACAACTGCCGATTTTATTCTTTGCGTTTGTTTCCCCGTGGTTCTCAACAATGGCCAGAAGAAGCTGGAGTCGGTAATTTAAGCACACGTTGCGTTTTTCGTTCTTTTCAAAATGTGCTAACAAGATGAAGCCCTTTAAAAAGAACAAATTTCTTCCGAGGTATATACATCTGCGTAGACAGAAATAATGATGATGAGTTGTTTAATGTTTGGTCCACCAAATGCAAATGATTGTTTAGTTTCTCGTGTCTTCTGTTTTGGGCACTTGAAGGAGCTCGTTATGGAGTTCTTGTGCCTAAAGACAGGGCTGGAAATCCTTTCCGAAAAATCAGCTTCTTGTTCTCCGCACCGGAGATGATGGCTAAAAAGAATAATCCCCAGCTTGTTAATCTAGTTGGAAATTGCAGGTTCTATTGTTCTTCCATTTCACACATTCACGCTTTGAAGCTCTAAACAGGTTCAATACAGACTTTGTAGATTAGGTATTTGATGCATTATACATCAGATGGAATTTTACGCGAGTGTCATTGGCTTATGAAATGAGTGCACATTATGAAAGTAATTACACTTAATTTTGTTCCCAATATATTCCATTTTAATTCTATATTCAAGCATAAGGATGAGGGTAAATAATTACATGCGTACATTACCTCTTTCACATCAATTAATATTCTGATTGTTAATTGTATTGAAGTTTCCATCGGAAGTCGCTTCTCGTGGTTGATAAAAGTTAACAGAATGCTCAAAAGTTCTTAATGGATGTTTTAATATTATTCGGCTTTACAACACTGCAAAAAAAGTTGTTTTTCAGTGTAAGGTTCCCGTTTAAAACTGTAAAATGCACTGTAAATAAACTAAAACTAGCAATTTTACAGTTTATCACTGCCATTTTACAGACTATTATCACAAAATTAGTTGCACTATCCTGTAAAAACAACAGTATGATATTGGCAGCAGAGATTCCAGTTTAAAACTGTAAAATGCACCGTAATAAACTGTAAAATTAGCAATTTTAAAGTTTATTACTGTAAAGCAGCAAATTTGCAGTTTATTAGTGTAATATGAGCAATTTCACAGTTCATTACTGCAAAGCTAGTAATTTTTAGTTTTTTACTATAAAATTAGCTGTGTTATACTGTAAAAACAATATCTTGTTTTTTACAGTGAAGTGATTTAATATGTTTAGTTGGGAACTTACGTTCTCTGCCCTCTCATCACATATTTCCCCCCTTTCCCCCATTGAACTTTCCTTGCAAAATGAAGTTAGACATCGATATTTTACTATGAATGATCATCGTTACCCAACCTTACGAAATATATCACTTCCAGCCTTCGTATACACGTACTCATATTTTATCTTGCATGTTTATTTGAAGGCCTACCGAGTTTTATTCAAATAAGTCTATTCTTAGAAAGTTTTGCCCAGTTTTACAAAGCTATTTTGATTTGTATCTCTTATTAATAATAATATTTTTTATATGGATAAAACTGGTGAACTTTAAATAATTAATATATGTGGTTATAAATTTACTGTAGGAATTTTTTACAAATAAAATGACAGCGAAACGTGAATAAGTAAGATTCAAAATTTTGCACACTTGGCTCGAAAATGACAAAAAAATCTTTTCAGCAAAAGCGATTTTTTCACAATTGCTAAGCCTCGGTATTTTGGTCCGTAGAACGAGAGTAAGAATGACTTTCCTGATTCTGAAAAAAATATCTCAATTGAAATATTCTGCAATAAATTTCTTATCTGTACATAGGAAATAAAACCAAGTGTAATGTACTCGTTTTCAATGTCTGCTAAAATAAAAGGCTATATACTTTTATTGGATACTTACTCTAAAATATATAAATAGCATTCATGTTTATATTGAATACGGACTGAATTATTATTGTGTTTATCTAGGCCTGGGATCAAATGATTTTTATTGATCATTGTATTTCGTACACCATTCTATTTTTTTAAGTTGCCCTGTTTTTTTCAACAATCCCTTATAATACATTGGAAGATTAGTGTGCGACAAATTTATTTTTCACACGCTTGAAAAAAATTCAATTTTAATCTAAACATTAACTCTGGAGAAAAAAATCTTTAGTTTGACTGAATTTTATGAAACAGAAAAAGCACCGAACCAGGGAGACCATTGCCGTCCCTAGATGATATCGATTTCTCGTCACTTTATAAGGATAATCTGCCCATGATCTTAGATAATCGTTCAGAAATAAGAAAAAGTCAACCAGTGTACGGAACGAAAAAAAAAAAAAAGAACATACTAACACCCAACATTCTCTAAGTGGTCTTTTTACTTTTCGATACTACACTCTCGGATTCCTAATGATCCACCAAGTAAAGAGGACTCACTGACCCGTGTCCACTCGCCCCCACCCTTGAGCACAAGACAAAAGAGGGAACTTAGAAATCCACTTCCCCCCTATTTTTTTCTCTTGCTCTTCCTTACATGATCATTAAACTAGGAAGAAAAAGAGGCGACTATAGCACCATAGTTCATCTGGGGCGCAACGCGTCCGGGGTCTAGTATTAAGTCTATTTTGGAACCAGCTGCCAAATTGTGTGCCAGGAATTTCATTCGGCCCCATTACTTTGCTATCTTCAGCTCTGGGTTCCAGGATCATCTCTGACATAGCTGTAGGTAATGATTTACCAGATAGATGGCTGGTAACTTGTACCTTCAAATGCGGTATTTTTGCGACTATCCGTTATGCGATTGTTATCTGGTAATTCAAATAATGAAAAGAGATTTCACTACTGCGATGCGTTTTAATCCGATAAGGAAGATGATTTTTCCTTCCAGTTTTTTTTTTCTTAAATTTATTGATCAAAGCAAGTGGAAATTATAAAAGAAGTACTAAATCGCATTAATTATATTTATTTGGTAAATATCTGCTTCATCTACTTAATAAGAGCATTATCACAACAAATATTTACATTTTTCACACAAAACAGAAGAAAATAATAAAAAAAATTTATGAGAGTTAAAATGAAAAGAGAAAATCAGAAAAGAATTAAACTTACTAGTTTGCAAAGGATGGTAGTTTTTAAAAGTCTCTTCATTTCATGTATTATTATAATTATACATATAAGCTATATTATATTGGCATACAATGTTCTGACACTTGTCCACTTGTCAGTCATAGCAGTAACAAAGTTTTGGTTATAAGTCCTGTAACTTCAAATGATTAAAATTTACTGACGAGGCAGTAAACATCAATTTTGAAAAGTATTATGTATCATCCTATGAGCCACTAATGCTTTTTTTGTGGCATTTCCTCCTTTCTCCTTTTTTGTTCCATTAATAACTAATGAAATAGTATATTTTCAATCCATTAACAGAATTTCTAGTTACTACATTACATCAGCAACCAAAAAATGTAGTGACAGCATAAGAAGCAATACCAAATTAAAAGTGAGAAAATATAAGGCTTATAAATGTGAGCAAAATAAAAATACAAATTAAAATTTAGGTATAGAGTGAGGTCATTTTTAGGCTTAGCAAGAACACTTAAGCTCTATGGCGGATTAAAAAATCACCACAAACAGTAAACGCTTACTATACACAAACGCAATTAACACAAGCACACAAATAAATTTTTATTTGCAAATGCGTGAAATTATAAAAGTAGGTCAAGTTTAGGAATCTAAAAAGCAGATAGACATTATTTTATTAATAGGGAAATAAATTATGAGAAACAGATTTTTGTGAAAAATAGCGTTTAAATGACACCGTTTCCATTCATCTCCGCCCCCCCCCCTCAAAAAAAAGTAATAAAAGAAATAGAAGAGCCTTCCAAGCAAGTCGAAATTCATTCTTCTAAACTATTGTCCATAATGATACACTCTTCAAAAGCTCAAATTATTTTCCCCCAGCTTTGGGTGTGGACATATTAGTCTTGTCCGTTCTTTCTAGCCTCCGTTTTATTTCTTTACTTTTTTCCGTCCCTTTTTTCATCCTATACAAAACTCTTCCTTTTTCATTCTTTTTTCAATAAAAAAAGAAAACAAAAAGCGGCCTCTGGGGGTAATAAGCTGATTTAACGTCGGGGTTCAATTGACCTTGCAGTTAAATATCGGAATTCGATGTTCCGGTGTTAAGTTCGCCATTAAAAAAAATATCGGCTCTTTTTTTAAGAGTTACCTTAAAATGTTTAAGTTGCTTCCTCCTTTATTTTTACACATTAAGGTCGATCGTTTTTTTCGTGCTTTTATTTCACTTTATTTTCTTCTCTTTTTCGATACGTCACGTTTTTAATGATGGTTATTTTTGACTCTCGTATTAGGTGCCAACGTAAGGGATAGTAATTCTGGAGTAAAGTCGATAAAATTCTTCTATTGTAGCAACGTGCATGTAAATAAATTTTTCTATTAATTTCGAAGTTTTCTTTTGACTGTTTTCACCAGCGTCTTCTAAAGCGCTCCTCTGAATAGTTGAGCTATGACTTTGGCAATGTTTACCTCTTTTCGTGTAATAAGAAGGAGTAATTGCGGCAGATTTGAGTTGGAGTACTTTTGCACACAAAAGTCGTATCTGCACTTTTTAACGAAATTGAGTTATTGCCACCAGATGGCTCCCCTAGCAGCATAATCTCATCGGCCGATGATCGGCCATTCATCGAAACCCCATGAAATTCTCATCGGCCGATAATCCAATATGTCTCATCGGCCAAGCAGAATCCGAGCAGCAAAATCCGATGAGAATACAATGAGATTTGGAGCAATTTACGAGCAGAACAGTCCCGTGCCGAGGAATTTCGTCGGGAAACTTGATCGGAAGGATATCGTTTTCCGATGGAATATAGCTCGGCTTATTTTCATCGGGAAAGTTGATCGGAAGGATATCGCTTTCCGATGAAAAGTAGCTCATCTAAAACCGTGCTCGGATACTGATCGGAACGATGTCATCGTGCGTTACAGGATCAGTTTACGAGGAGTTTGTTGATTGGCCGAGCAAAATCCGATGAGTTGATGCTACTTGGGTCGTTGTGACTTATTTTATCCAAAAACAATATTATATGGTAAATTGAGAGCGGGAAATATTTTTTAAAAAATTCTGAAAAAGTTTCTTCTGAATCAAATACATGGTTTCGCAAAACTTTAAAGAGTAATATCTCAGTATGAGATCGACTGTAGATACCACATTTGTGCTTGCACGGTAGTATTGCGTTTGCACCATACATAATGCACGGTTCCCAAAATATGACGCACGTGAAGTAATGTTTTCTCTGTCAAAGTTATTTTATCAAATTCTATATCATTGCACAATGTAAAATATTTTTACATCTTTAATCGTAACTTTTATGACACGACTTAGAAGCTGTACAGACGCCGCATTTTAAACAAATCTGTTGGTTTTTTTTATGATAAATCCATATTTTTCCACTATATATATGTCCAATAGTCCGTATTTTACCGTATTAAAATTTTCATGATACGCCATGAAACATTTGGCATTTTTAAAAAGTTGCCCACTCGTGCAAAAAATAACATTGGCACCTAATCTGACTATAATTGAAAAATACGAATTGAAGACCTCCTTGTAATATGGGATAGGTCCGAAATTTTAAAACCTTTCAAGAACTATAAAAACTGTTTGAAATATTTATTTCAAAAGATTTTGTCAAATAGTTAATTTAGAATTTGCCTCTATGAAACCAATATGAATACTTTTTCATTTATACTGGATACCAATGTATGATTATTATTTGTTACGTTTAGGAGCTGTCCCTTTCTTGTTCCAAATAATTATTTTAGTCCAAACACATTTTGGATTACTAATAATAAACTAACTAATATTTTATTTTAATGAGAAAACAATATGAGTCTTCCAATAACAAACTTTAATTTCAAAGTAATGCACTGAGATATTAAAAAACTGCATCGTTTTCTCCGGAAGCAGTCTTTTCTAGTAGCCTCACTATTATTAGCACTTGGTAAACTACAAAAAACAGAAAACACGTTGCTGGCAAAATTGCAAACAAAAAACAATGCTTTAAGAAGAAAGCTTGCAGACAATTTTTGATTTTAGTACCCTGTTTTCGTATCTTTTCTATTGATTTTTAGTACATTCGTTCGAAAACGAATGACAGCACACTGTAAAAAATGAATGTTGTTTTTACAGTATAATACAGCTAATTTTATAGTAATAAACTGTAAAATTTGCTAATTTTACGGTAATAAACTGTAAAATTGCTACTTTTACAGTACTAAACTGCAAAATTGCTAATTTTATAGTTTATTACCGTGCATTTTACAGTTTTAAACTGGAACCTCTGCTGCCAGTATTATACTGCTGTTTTTACAGCATAATACGGCTAAATTTTACGGCAATAAACTAAAATTTTGAACTTTATAGTAAGAAACTGCAAAATTGTTAGTTTTACAGTTTATTATTTAGTATTAAACTAAAAATTGCTAATTTTACAGCACTAAACTAAAATTTCTAATTTTACACTGCTAAACTGTAAAATTGCTAGTTTTTCAGTAATAAACTAAAAGTGCTAATTTTACAGTTTATTACGGTGCATTTTACAGTCTTAAATTGGAACCTCGGCTGCCAGTATTACACTGTAAAAACAACTGTTCATTTTTTGCAGTGCAATCGTGAGGTGGAATATCTCATTTCCTTTCATATCTTAAGGAATATTGGTTGCAGATAACGTGCAAAAATTGTTCTGTCCCCCCGTTGCACCCAATATTAAAAAACTGCTTGAAATCATGTTGCTAACAGTACCATAATTCGAAAAACTCGATCAATTTCTCGCGACCTGTGAAACAAAATGGCGGTTTGCTCCGTAGTTAACCGAAACATAGTAAAACGAAAAAGGTAGCAGTAAACCACACAAATCAAATTTTTTCCCTAATGGAAGGTTAATGGTTTTTTAGAGACGAATAAAAGACATCGACAAAGTCAATTCCCCGATCTGGGAGAGGTGGGACGCCACCACAAAGTAGTTATCAGCCGTCTTTTCGCTCTCATTACACCAGAGATCTTCTTTTTGTCCCCCATTTCCTTTTCTTTTTCGGTAGCTCCGTGGAAATTATTGTCATTTGGAGACTTTGGTCTCGGGGAGTCGGAGTTTTCAGCTTCCTCCCGCTTTTTCTATTGAACCCCCACTTTATACGATTTTTTTTCTCTCCCCCCCTGGTGGGGATTTGGTTTAATTCCCTCTCCTCAGGGTGAAATTGAGCTCATCAGTCATCTGTTCCGACACTTAAAGTGTCACTTATTGGAGAGCCGTCTTTGATTCAATTAGGCTCTTTTTTTTTGAGTGATGATGAGGATTTGCCTATTCGGATTCACTATTTCAATTTCGCTTAACTGATTGGTGAGTAGAACCAATTTCACGGAGGAAACCTTGGCTACATCATGTTTAAATAGTATTAAAAGATAAATCAGTCGATTCTCTGTATTTTGACTTAGTTTATAACGAGTTTTGTTTTTGTTTTTACTATGGAAGTTTTTACCAGTTCTCGTTTATTTAAACTCAGAGAAATGGAAAAAAACTTAATTTTTAAAATTGCAAAGATGCAACTTGCTTGGATTAGCTCGACTTCCCTACAGCCAATTCTTTTCATTATTGTTACTATTATTATTATTATCATCATTAATATTCATTCATTCTCGCTTTTCTTAAATTTATTGACTTATTTTAGCTAAATTACGCCCCCCCCCCCTTTTTTTGAGAAAGTTCTGGGAAAGTATCCAATTGGTCTTTAATGAGCTGTAGTGATAAACTGTTTTAACGTATATTGTATGTTTATGTGTGAACAAATGTACTACCAATCAAATTACAGGACTTTTGGACAAGAGCAAAATTGATTGGTTTGTCGTTTTGCTGATTAATGATCTGAACCTTGTGGGTGCCCTCTTAGAAATGAGTGTAAATTGCTCTTTATACATTCATGCATGCTGCAAGGTAAAACTCAATTGGAAAAATAAATCGATGATAAACGATATTGGGCCAAGTAAAAGTTTTATAATTACTCCTTGTGTTAAGGTCAAATTTTGTTCTCTGTGCCTTTTTTTTTCTTGAAGAATAATACAGTGGAGGTTCATGCTGAAATTTTATAGGAAAAGTTCTAAAACTAATTCCGTACCAAAATTAAGAGTTCGCTTATTTTTTGCATTTAAATATGTAAATACAAATTTCGGATTAAAAATGTTTTGGCTTCTCGAGTCTGTTTTTATTCCGACATTAGGTTAATTTCAAATAGTTTCCATCTTTAACGACGAAATGAATGATATTTCTATTTTGCATTCTTTGTTTTTTGCGTTTCCTCAGAGTAAAACCATCTGGAAAAATTGCCCACAACCTCACAAAATATTAACTGAAACAAATAATTAGAGCGAAAAATTAGTAATTACAAATTCTAGTAAAAATAAGTATGATACGATTCTTAAAAAATCAATAAAAATATAATTTGCAGGAAAACTGTTTTCACAGCTTAAAATTACAGCAGCTGTAAGTTGACAGAAAAGTTAGCGGTCACGTTTCTTAAAAATTTTTGACCCCTCTTCAACATTTTTCACCAAGTATCTCTCTTCAGTTTACACCTCTCCACTTTTGTCACATACCTCGCTATTTTTTATAAACATTTTTTTATAAAATATGCGTGATGTCACATTTTTTGTTGCCCCCTTCCGTTTTCAAAGTGTCTCTTCGTGACATCATTTCTGTACCTCAGAACCAGACTAACGTAAGTCCATTTTCGTAACTTTTCAGTAGAGGGCGAAAACAAATTGTCGGATGCATGCAAAGGATGGGACTCCCGCTCCTTAAACGCTGCTAAATAATTGGGAAGTAATTTCTTTAATAGAATAAGGCTCTCATGGGCCGATGGGAAATAAGATTCTACATCTAATACAGTAATAAAGTGAATATCGTAATTTTTGGACTTACGTCGTTCTGGTTCTGAGGTACAGATTTGTGACAGCCCCAAATTAGAATTCTCCGAATTCCACTAACGAATAAATAATGAAAACAAATCGGCAATTCCGTAAGCTTCCAGCTATTTATGCCTTTCAGAGGAAAGAATAAACGGAATTAGTGGCAAGAAGCGGAAGGGGGTGGAGGGAGAAGAACAACCAAAAAAAAAAAAAAAAAAAAACAGAACATGGGAATGTCATTTTTGACTGCCGGGCCGATCAGTGTCTGTTGAGCGCGCTCAGACAATATGGACGGAAATGTGTGTTGGCACTGCTGTCTGATGACCAGGTGGGACGATCATCTGTCCGTCCCAGTTGGGCTCGGATGATGCCTAAATTGGCTGTTTGCGCCCGACCCTCTTAAAAGTTTGGCACGGCTTTCGAGCGCTTGGCACTGCGGGACTCGTCAGAAATTAACTTTTTTTTTTTCTGTTTCTGAGCTTCAGTGTTTAATAAGGTACTGAAACTTGAAGGGCTTCTGAAGATATGAATACTGCCGTGCAGTGTCGCACCCAGGGGGGGGGGGTGCCAAGGGACCAATGCACCCCCCAAGATTTTGTAAGACTATAAAAAATGGTGGCATCGAATTTTGAAAAAACATGTAACCTTCATGTAAATATGCTTCAGGTTTTTTCAATGAAAAATACTTTATGGACACTGAAATATTGTCATATTATTTTCTGTTTTCGACAATAAGAAGCAAAACTAATTGTTATTCTGTAATTGTGGAAATGTAAGAGGAAAATGAGCGATGTACCCGCGCCTTATTGTTCTTGCATGATATTTATTTTTGTGGAAAAAAAAATTAAAAATCTTTGAGCAACGTTCAATAGAAAAAATTAAATCGAAATACTGCGTTTTCAAAGTTTCACCATATTTCTTGATTTTTTTTCCTTTCTCATCACAGTGTCGATGTTTGATGCGCACCCCCCAAATTCAATTCCTGGATACGCCACTGGTGCCGTGCTAAGCGCAAAAGTGGTATCTGCAGTTGAGCTCAAACTGGGATATACTTTAAAGTTTTGCGCTACCATGTATTTGATTCAGATGAAGCTTTTTCAGGTTTTTTTTAAAAATATTTCCCATTCTCAAATGACTATATAATTTTGTATTTAGGTAAAATGCGACACAAAGAAACCACCTGGAGGCGATAACTCAATTTTGTTAAGAAGCGCAGATACGACTTTTGTGCTTAGCACGGCAGAATGGGACAATTACCCATATTCACATAGTGTTTTAAATGCCTTCGCCTTAAATTGTTTTTATTTTATTATCCCTGCACCTCAATAAGTTGTTGAGTGCTTGCGACAATGCTAGTTACCTTACAAAAGAAAAAAAGTTTCACGCATTTATGCATTGTTTCAGAATATTTCATCGTAAGTTGTTCTTTTTTCGATTTATGAATGTCACTAGGCTGTAATCCTTTAAAATATGCAATTTTTTTCTCAAAATGAGTATCTTGACCCCACATCGCTATTTTGAATTTCAGCTCTCAAATTTCTCACTCTGAGGTAATATTCTTCTTTCAATTTTAATTTTTCAGTTACTAATTTCTCTTTTTCGTTTGGAACAATATTTTTTTCTCTATAGACGGTTTTAATGATTTCATTAAGACCTAATTATTTATTGTTGATTTTGATGAAACTCAAGCTAAAACAATTGTTTCGCTGAAAGTATTGATTCTAACCAAGTAATAATCATAAGTTACTCTTTGAACAGTTTTAAACTACAAAATAGAAAACATAAAATATACTTGTACACCAAAATACTTAGTAAACATCAATGTAAGGTACCAAATTTCATTTACTGAAAAAATTTCCCTAACTGAAAAAGTTTCAGTAAAGTAATTTTTTTCAGTAAATGAATTTTTTGAAAACTTTACGGTATTTTATGAGGGCAAAAATATAGATCAAGTTCCGCACAAGCAAAATTTGTTGCTGAGAGATAATAATTTATTGCAAGCCGATTTACATCATTACATGCAAGTAAACCTTAATATCAGTGACTAAAATTATGTAAGGAAAATTAAGCATAAATGCAAAATAATGAAGAAACATCCGTTAAGTACTTGTAAAAAAAAGCTTAGAAATATATATCACAACCATTTTTAATTGCCGCACCCACTAAATGGACACTATTTTAAATAGTGCGACGGTCCCTCTCCCTCGACAGGCCATCGGATTCGGCCCATAACATGCTTTCGACCTTCATGCTCTGACAGTCAGCAGAGTGGACACCCCCTCTCCCCCTAATCCCCATGTCAGACACCCTCCAAACATCAAAAACTCCCAGGGATGACATAACTTTTTTTTTCTTTCTTCCCTCTTCTGCCGGTCATATGCTCCGATGCTGCCGAGCGCCACATAATAAAAGGAACACTTTTACCACTTAACTCGGATGAATGGGATGCGACGATCGCTTGAATAGGTGGAGGAGGGGGGGGGGAGATGGGTTTGTGCGCTTTGTCACACTCTGTTTGAATGCTGTAGCGGGAAGTAACACCTTTTACTGCCACGTTATTGAATGCGCTTTTTTTAATCGCTCGACGAAATTGAATCAACTATATTTTTGATTTGTCTTTTAGCGCTTAAAGCTTAGCAACATTTTGTACTTTACAGTGTTTAACACGGAGCAATGGCGCACCCACGGGGCTTTAAGCAACTCCCAGACACATGGAGACGAACTCACTGCATAAAAATGCGTTTTTTGGACTTGACTTTTGGAAATTTGCCGAAATAAAACCCCAACCCCCCATTCTTATTTTCACCAAAAATAACTTCACTTTTTTTCTGTCTAGGACTTAAAATTCAAAAACTTTCTGAAGGGGGGCAATTAGCCCCTAACAGGAAGCAATTCTGGATACACCCCTGATACAGAACATAGTTCAGAGAATGTCTTTTAAAATATAAATATGAGAGCTTGCTAATATTGAATTTTTTTTTTCTCTTGAAATGCGATATTGTCTTGCTTTACGTTGTTTCAATTTGTTATAATTTGTTTCTTGCATGGAGAAATATCAGTAAATATCACAACTCAAAAGAATGCCTTTTCGTGCTACAGCAAGAAAAAACCAGCGGAAACGAATAGTTCGTCTGAATTGCTAGGGTCAGATTTTTATTAAAAAAAAAGATTTTTATCAAGTTTTATTCTTACTTTGTATTAGAACAGGTCAGAATATACATGTTTATTCTGTATTAATCTAAACATATTTAAATGGAAACCATACCTTATTATGTCACTTTTATAAGGGAAGAAATTAGGAATCTTGATGAAACTTAACTACACAGCGATGCATGTAGAAATATTTACTTGGAAATATTAGAGAGTATCGAATAGATAAGAAATAAAACTTATGGGATATAGTACAAACCGTCGTAGCCAGTAAAATCATTCCTAAAATAAGATTTTCGCCGTAACGGTATTCAACTTGATACCATCTCTTACCATAAACAGAGAAGAATTTCTCATTAGTATTGTTTTTTCAAAGTTTGACATTTACACCCCTTCTCTTTTAGGTGCTTTTCAGCTTTGAGAGGTAAAACTACTGCCATTACTTCTTCCTTGTATCCTCCCAGTCACCAGTTTCGATCCATTTCCCTTTCCCTCAAAAGTATCTTTAAAAAAAAATAACCATCTACTCAAACCCCAACCCTATCAAAACGAACCCCCTGCAGAGTCGATGATATGCCAGATATCTCGAAAAATGCCTTTTCCCTTTTTGGGAGCCGATAAATAATGTCCACAGCAGCGAGACTCCCGCCGCGATAAAGAGGAGGAAGCGACAGACAAAGGGGAGCAGCAGAAGGGGTCAGTCGGGATTGATCAGTCGGGCGGCCACCACAAAGGGCAGCGGGGCTGACCGGACTGTCACTTCAGAGGCTGACCCCGGTCATTTGCCGGGGTTCTCACCCCTTCCCCATTACGGGCTGCGCAATGCCAGAGGAGCCATTTACCATTGCGGATGGTCACTTTTCACTCCGTGGCGTCGTTCCGTCTGAAGGTAGCTGGAAAATGTGAAAGTGGTGAACGACCCAGCTGTAGAGCAATATGTATTGTATAAGCTCAGTATAGCGAAAAATGGTTGTACGCCTGGGCTATTAGGAATAATTAGAATTATTAATAAGCTAACAGGATGAAAAAAAAGTTTGTCTACACTGTAAAAAATAGATATTTTTACAGTATAGTACAGCTAATTTTATAGTAACAAACTAAGAATTGCTAATTTTACAGTAATGAACTGTAAAATTGCTTATTTTACACTAATTACCTGTATATTGCTGCTTTACAGTAATAAACTGTAAAATGGTTAATTTTATACTAATAAACTGTAAATTGCTGCTTTGCAGTAATTAATTGTAAAATGGCTAATTTTATAGTTTATCACTGTGCATTTTAGTTTTAAACTGGAACCTCTACCAAAGATACTCTAAAGGGAAAGATTGGACACTTCGCAACCAGTTTTGAAGTACGGCGATGAAAACAACTGCAAAGGACAGTCAAAGATGGTATTGCAAAAAACTCTCATTCACAGCTGAGCAGGTTAAATTGAACGCCAAGATAAAATTCTAGTTTCTTGGAATTGGCGTCAGGGTTGCCAAGCTTTTTCCTCAGAATTCCAAGAAAAAGAGAACGTAGGTTGAGACATCAAGCAGCGCGGTGGGTGGGGGTATACTAATTACCACCCAATTTCGAATCG
The DNA here is from genome assembly GCA_038373865.1 of Uloborus plumipes. NCBI lineage: Eukaryota > Metazoa > Arthropoda > Arachnida > Araneae > Uloboridae > Uloborus > Uloborus plumipes. Next base: position 95,948 of record JAXGGA010003848.1, read on the forward strand.
TCAAATGTGTGACCGCAGCTCTCTCCCCACACTTCGTCCGAGAGATTTTATGGTCCAGGCATTGCGATTAAAGGGGAGATAAGACAAACGAGAAAGCGATCCACTCTTCAACAAGTGAACGGACAGCGGAAAAAAAAAAAAGACTTTCCCACCATTTTACTCCATCACATTAAAACGGGAATAACCGTTACGCACCAAAACAGTAAACGCCTGTACTGATTAATAATCCTACGTAAGTAGTTTTTTCAGTACAAGTTTATAACTTTATTTGTGTCGTACCGAGTACTCGGGAAATACTCCGTATTTGGCTGTTTCGATCAGGTACTCGATCAATACCGCGTAGTTGTAAAAATCAAATATTGTTAAAGACAACAAAATTTTTACTGCAGGATAAAGCTATGAACTTGAGTTGATTTTTTTTCTTCCTGTACAAAACTTGAATTATAAATGTGATTTGAGTTTTGTACAG
>JAXGGA010003849.1:0-96403 GCA_038373865.1 Uloborus plumipes
AGCAGCTTGTAAATTAGTAAGCAGCAAATTATTCAAGAGATTGAATCCAACTTCCTCATTTGCGAACATAATTTGCAACTGCGCCGAAATAAAATGTCGCGAAGGAGTTCTAAGAGATTTCAGTCCATTTTACCTCTTTTCACCAACCATGTCCCGTCATCATCAGCGTCCTTAACTTCCGAATCCGCTAATCCGGACGTACGAGAATTCACCCACATAAACGACTTCTTATGTCCTCGAAGTACAAAATAATGTTCTCAAACAAATTTAGGAAACATTTCCAGTCTTACAACTCATTCGTAAGTCACGTTGTACAATGTGCTAATAGAAAACGAAAACTATGTTAAATATAGATCTATCACGTACGGGGCATACGTCTGCTTTTTGGTAGAAAAGCGCTTCAAATCGTTGAATTCCTATTCCAATAACACACTGCTCAACAAGAGGAAATGAAAATCATGTTCGTAACAGTTCAGATCTCAGAAAATTTTCTACGATATCCATCTTTAAACGAGTAGTTATGATGCAGGAAAAAAACTCAATGTGATTAAATTTAGCGCAATAAAAATTTACTTTTCAGTGTTTGTGCAATTCGAGCAGCTCGTAAGTACGTAAGAAAAAATTGTTCAAGAGATTGAAACTAACTCCCTCATTTGCGAACATAACTTGCAACTGCGCCGAAATAAAACATCGCGAAACGAATTCAAAGAGATTTAAGCCCCGTTTCCCTTTTTTCACCAACCATATGTTCCGTCACCCGCTAATCCAGACGTACGAGTTTTCACACATAAACCGACTTCTTATGTCCTCGAAGTACAAAATAATGTCCTCAAACAAATTTAGGAAAGATTTTCTGGCTTACAACTCATTCATAAGTCACGTTCCACGTGGGAGATAAAAATTATTCTCAACTTCATTGCAGGGCCGTTAAAAGAGGGAGCTCTATTTTTATTGCACTCTAAATCCGCTTAATGTACACGGAAATGCACCGAGCCGCCATTTTCTATTTGTTGATGTTTCAGCCGGAATGCCTATGGATATTATTTACCTCGGAATTTATGCGCGAGGCTCTTGCTTTTGTTGTGGCTAAATTTCGTGAAATTCTGCGCGAGACAAACCGAATTAACTGCTGGCGATTTGAAGTGAAGAGGAATGCGAGGAGACAATGTATCATTGTTTTCGAATCCTCGGGAGTACGAATCCGTGGTTTTAAAAGGTTGGATGAGCGGTCTGCTGCGTGGACGCCATTTTTGGCCCGTAGAAGTTGAGTGGTAAGAATTCTCGGTGTTGAAAATACAAAAAAAAACTAATAATTTTACTATTGAGACAGAGAAATATCGAAGTACACTGCAAAAAATAAGCTGTTGTTTTTGCAGCATAATATTGGCAGCAGAGGTTTCAGTTTAAAACTATAAAATCACGGTAACAAACTGTAAAACTAACAATTTACAGTTTATGACTGGGGTAAAATCCTACTTTAGGGTCCGGTTTTGGCGATTTTTTTTTTTAGACTGTAGCTTAAGGTTGCAATCATTTAGCTTAAAATCGCCAAACAATCCAATCATCCAATGATAATTATGTGGTTGCCAGATTTAATAATTTATCGCCGGACCTTAAACTAGGATTCATCCATGACTGGAAAACTAGCTGTTTCAGTTTATAATTATAACTAGTAATTTTACAGTTTATTAATGAAAATAGTAATTTTACAGTTTATTAATGAAAACTAGTAATTTTACAGTTTATTAATGAAAACTAGTAATTTTACAGTTTATTAATGAAAACTAGTAATTTTACAGTTTATTAATGAAAACTAGTAATTTTACAGTTTATTAATGAAAACTAGTAATTTTACAGTTTATTAATGAAAACTAGTTTTACAGTTTACTACTGTAAAATTATGCTAAAATTAGGTGCATTATACCATAACAACATTTATTTTTTACAGTGTATGTTTAACGTTGTTTGTGCAGTTAATGACTGCTGTAAAATCTGAACTACTTTAGAATCAGTCTTAAGTGTCAAAATAGAAACTTGGTAATGAGTCATACATATAGCTTCCCAATCCGAAATTGTTCCCGTTCCTTCAGGAGATTGGTTTTCTCTCTCTAATTTAGTGTTCGTGCTTTTTCTTGTCTTTGTTTTGTTATCAATGTTTTTATATATTTCAAAATTATTTTGCAGATTTTTCCTTTGGCTGTGTTTCAAAATTCAAAACTTCGTTTATATTCTATTTTTGGCAAACCATTCGAAATTCTAGAAGTTTTATGTCCTTAGTTTTTCAAAAGATTTCACATATTTTTTTTTCTTTCTTTAACAAATGTCTGGCGCAGTATATCCTGTTGAGGCTCTTGTGCCATAAAAACCAATAAAACCAACCAACCAACCATACATATAGCACTACATGATCATATTAACGCATACTGGGGACTGTATGCACTAGTTTTTATGGGAAAATATTTGAAACATGGTTCACCAACCCATCGAAGGCGCTGAATCTGATGCTGGAGGTCTGAATTTGTGAAGCTTTTCTGTGTTTTTGAGTTTTAAGAGGAAGTGTTTGAACTCGGCGCATGCATGTAATTCTGCGCTCTTGTATTCCTACGCTGACATAATACGCACTGTCGCGTCGTGTACGTTACCATTTGTAGAAGAGCTTGAAAACTTACTGTGAAGAAATAGACGACATTCTGCTTCTTAGTTCTGTCTGAGTGTGTAATATTTTCGCTTTTCATTTCTTATTTCAATCTTCTTGTTAAAGTAATCTGTAAAGGACCCTGTTCCACATTGACGTAAAACAGAAAAATAAAGCAGAAGCGTAAAATGGAGCAAATAGTGTTCCTATGGAAAGTACTCGGATTTTCGGTTTCAGCCTTCAGTTTCGGTCGCGTTTTACGCTGATGTGGAGCAGGGCTCTTAATTTCAAAAAAAAAAAAAAAACGCATTGATTTCTTTTGTTATCGTTAATTATTGACGTTGTGTGATTGCTAATGCGTACTCATAGCAATTTACTCAAATCAAACATGCCTGAAGCTGTATGGCAGCCATAGAAATAATTTGTGCTAGCATACAATTTTGAGCAATTCCTGCTCTATAATTCTGCGCAGTAACAACTTGCAAGATACTGAAACGTTACTACCACTATTACTAGTAAACGTTACTACCATTTTGTTGGGTTTGATACTTTTCATGGCGAATTATTTATTTATTTATTTTTTTTGTATTTTCAAATGTTTTGGACTAGCCATGATTTCTATTATAAAAATGAATTTCATTCATACATTTCACTAAAATACGGCATAAATATTTTTTTTGTGCATTTTTTTTGTTGTCCTTATAATACTCACCACTACTGTAAAATCTGATCGCGGCAACCAACCTAGATATATTTCAACGAGAATATAATTTTCCATACTCATCCCATTTCACAGTATTTACACGTTTCACTCTATAAATGAATAATTTCCGAGCTCATTAAAAGCCCGCGCAGCTAGAAAATGGGAATTCAGCTATTGACTCGTTTACAGATGGCCGAGCAAATTTCCAATAATTTAGCTCATTTCTGGCAGCGGACTTGCCGCCCGTTCTCGGAAATGGACTCCCGAATCGTACTGATTGCCATTGTAAAACGGTCTCTCGAATGAGTTTTACTAAATGTTGCGCGAGTTAAACTGTTTTGGCGCGGTTATTGAGAAGCGAATGAAAGAAGTTGTCGGGGAAGTTTTAAATGTTTCACGTGGGGAAGGGCATTAGGGGAATTATGAAAGTACTAGCTAACGTGCCCGGCATCGCATGGGTTTAAATGCAACATGCCAAATCCAAGAACATAAATATATGACTTTCAACTAAGCCCAGTAGAGGGTCATATTTCTCAAAAATATTTTTTGTGACTATGCGGTAGATTAACTGGGTGTGATGACGAATGTGAAATCAAACTTAAATGCGTTATTTATTTTATCCGTGTGATTTTCCAAAAAATCACTTTCTATTTTCTCACTATTGCCAAAATCAATTATCTTTTTTATTTAGTCCCGTTGGCGATTATTGGCACAGATGAATCTAAAAATTCTAAGAAAGCAATAAATTTCATACTTACTCCAGAGAAGCCTTGGTTCACATTTTCATTATGATCACCATTAATATTGTTGTTGCCAGGCAACACATTTTTGCAACAATGGAATGAAAATTTAATCATTTAATGGGGAAACTGTATGAAATTGACCATTTGCGGTGTAGTAGTTCAGCGGTGAACATAGAATCTTGTGGATGTTTATGGCGATCAACTTTTGGAGGTTGATATATATCAGAACAACATTGAATACAGTATCTTTAAGGTAAAGACACCTTTTTTTAGAGAAAATGGTGGAAAGAGTTTCTAAACTAACGAAAAGATCATGTGTACTTTTATTTTCGTCAGAAAGCTGTGATAAAGTTATTAGATTTAATTTGGCTGTTTTTGAGTACTCCACATCTTAATCTGCATAAAAACAACTAAACGATAACGAATTTGAAAATAAAAATGTAAGTAATTTCTGTACCTCAGAACCAGACTAACGTAAGTCCATGTTCGTCATTTTTCACTAGAGGGCGAAAAGCGATTGTCGGATACAAGCAAAGGGTGGGACTCGCGCCCTTTTCACGCTGCTAAATAATTGTGAAGGAATTTGTTTTATAGAATACTGTTTTAATGAAGTCGATGTGGAATAAGATTCTACATACAATGAAGCAAAAAAGTGAAAATGGCCATTTTTGGACTCACGTCGTTCTGGTTCTGAGGTACCGATTTATCCCAAAAAATAAAAAGGATCACAAAGTGAACCAATTGCTACTCTTGGCATAAATGTTGTTAGCACGCAATTTAAGCCAATGCGAAGGGAATTAGTTAAAATAGGTAGTGGTTAGTTTAAGTAAAGATAAATTATTTTTTTTCTTCGAAAATTGAACAAGCTAACATTAGGAAAAAATTTGAAACTTAAAATCACATGCGTCATGTATAGACTATATTCTGCAATTTCTCAAGTCTACGGAGCTCTCAGTGAAAGAAGCTGAAGGAAAAAAGGCTCTTTTTTTGCTCGAGAAATAACTTCCAAATTATAACGGAATAAAAAATTTAAAGAATTTCCGATTATCTATATTTTATTTCCTAACGCAACATATAAAACGATTTTACGGTTCTTCGCATGATAAAAGAAAAAAAAAAATATGAAAAAAAAAAAAAAAAAAAAAAAGAAGAGAGTTTCATATCTTTTTCGCAAAAAATAAAAAAATAAAACAGTTTCAAAAATTTTGTCGCTATAGTTTCATTGAGATAAAATATTCAGTTATTGGAATGCTTGGAATCTGAATTCAATTTGTTTTCATTTTGCGCCGGCTGATCTTTAGATTTTTTAAAGTGGATATAAATAAATACCGAAACATAGCTAAGGCGCATATATGCTTAAAAATTTATTCTTTGCTCCAATTTTTATGAATTGGTGGATAATGATTTCAAGTTCAATTCAGATTGAGGAAAAACCTGCACGAGTTGGCAGCAAATTTTCAGATAAATATTAGCGTTAATAAATGATAACTTTACTGCTGCATCTTGAACCATTCGCTATAAAATAAAGTAATATTTTATTAAATTTCATCAGATTGCATTACTTTAGTTCATACGGCAATAATTTTCGTTTCATTTAATTTTCGCAGCAATACTAAATTCTAAATTTTACTTTTCTGCAACTTAAATGTTTGCTTGGTATCCAGACTTACGCAGGGTGCTTCCATAGTTTTTTCTTCTCTTGTCATAGTTTGAGAGGCATTTTTATAACAGTGGTGCTTGAATACAATCAAGTCGAAATACACAATCCGATAAAAACAGTTTGCTATAAAAATTATTGGCATCTTTTTGTACGGATGGACAGGATGAATTATTTTTTGTAGTGATGCAAAGAATAATTCATCCTGTGTTATGACCAAACATGGCTACTACAGGTACTTGTCCCAGTTCTTTCTTCCATTCAAAAGTTTTGGTTTCAAATTTGAAAAAGAAGCTCTGTTTCATTGGCTGCTGTATTAATTAAAGTGTCAACACCAGTCAAGAATGTTAATGTAAATTGTTCGTGCCATTTAACGATAGCTGCAGACTTGTGTTCTTAAGTAATTCACGTAAAATTTTGGCGCTGTGACCGTAGGCACCATTTTTGGTTCTTAATGAAATTTGTTGGCATGAAAGAAGTAATATTTTCTTTATTATTTTCAATTAATTTTCTAAAACGAATTTGATGCTTCATGTCAATGAGCAAATGATACCACTTAAGTAAAAATATTTGCAAATATGACTGAACTTGCTTTGTAAATTGCATTATACGACTTCTGAAACTTAAACGTCACTGGAACACATAATTAAATTTATTTGTTAAATTTTAACGATTGATATCTTTTTGCTGTTTATCGTTCTAAAATGCTTATTAACAAAGTTTTGTAAGTCTGATGCGATGTGATTTATTTTAAACAGAGAATTGGATTTAGATTTCAAACGAAGTTCAGGTGTAATATGGAACAAACTAAATATTTTTTTTCACGTTTGTTCTAACGCCTACATATTTCGCTTTAAAAATTAGTGTCATTTTAGTGCTGTGGATAGTTTCGACTGGAAAAAAATACCTATTTGCAGTAGATAACTGCAGCCCGTTTATATAACCCAGTTAGTTTTATCCCATTTATGCCTAGTAGTCTAAAAACGGGACGCTTGTTAGTTACTGCATACAAAAACATGTAATAGGCATATCATTTTACTAAAGCTGTTTTTCACAAGTTAAATAGTCCTTCTTTTTGAGAAAACCAGATAGAACCACTAGTTGGATATCACAGTTTATTTATTGACAGCTATTTTCAGACAAATCAGTCAAGCAACGATCCAGCATGGGTAGCCGCAGAAAGTAAAAGTTTTTTGCGAGCTTTTTTTCGTAAAACTAAACTATTTTAAAATAATTTGGTTAACATTGATCACAGATACCTTGTGTAAGGTTATTTGCAGAAGTAAAGTCAAGTAAGGTTGTATTTTGCTCACATATCTGCCCAGTGTCCCATAAACAGGACGTTAAATAACTTAATAAATATGGCAACGGCGATCTATTTTACGCCTAAAATGCATGTAAACCATTCCATGTAAGAGTTTTAAGCCGAAAAAAATTGTTAAAAAAACTTGGGCATAAATGGGTTAAAGTTAAACTTTGCATAAATTTCAGTCTATCTTTGAAAATCAAGCGAGAAAGACACTAATAGACTTTAATATTTTAAGATATACCATACACATAAAACAGTGATAAAAATACATATATGCCGTGAGAAATGTGCGCAATTGTAACATAAAATAAAAGAAAGACTATTATGCTGCGTACCATTGCCACTATCAACACGTTCAATGCTGACCTCATGACAATGGTAATCACCATCGGGCTGAAAAAAATTTTGTTGTCTAACTTACCAATTCCACTCCATTTTTAATGTAGATAAAGGGAAAAAAATTAAAAAATGTTTTTTAAATATTCAATTGTGAAAATTTAAAGTTCTCCTGTTGCCGTCCTTCCAAGAGTTCATGCGCTTTCAACGTCATTTTAAAACTATCTTGCTATGTAAAAATATTTAAATTTTTTCCATGTTTATATGTTTAATTATTAAGTAGAAGTAACGAGTAGAGAGTTTCAAGAAAAGATGCTGATACTGAAAAGTAATTTAGTGAAGTAAATAAATTCGTACATTTTATTGAACTGCTTCCTGTTTTAATGTTTTACTATATCAAATACAACCTTCTGATGAAATGTTAACACGGAAAATAATGTCTGGCAATTGCACAAATTTATGCATGCGGAAAAAGCAGACGATATTACTTATTTCTAGGGAATTTATTTCAGTGGCTGCTCCACCGGGGATCACGTGGTTCAGTATCTATCACTCGCGAAGATAATAGATTTTGGAATAGTTTTCAGGGTTCTGGATTAAGTGATGGCTGAATGCAATCGTGTTCAATCACGAAATAGTCAATAAATACGTAAAATAAAATTTAAAAAAATAATAAAATGAAAAATCTATTGGTCTTCCTACTTCAGGCTCCAGTGTAATTTTTGCTCAAATTTCATTATCATAAAAACTTTGTGTTTAAGGATCGTACACAAACGGATTCTTTGTTTCTGTCGCTTACATATAAAGGCAGCAACTATGGTTTAGTCACAATGGAAATCTTATTAGAGTTGACAGTGCAGACTCTTATTTCTTCAACGCTCGCTCGCTATATTATTCAAAAAGTCAAGAATCTTAACCGGCTTTATCCAACAAGCTGGAACTTGGGGAGAGTTGGAATTGAGAATCACGATGTCTATGCTTTTGTTTAATAGATTCCCGAGGACCAAGTCCTGAATTATTTATTTTCTTCCTGAAACGATATACATATCTGAATACTTACGGTTTTCTCGCGAAAGGTGTGTTTGCAATGCTCTGACTTGTTGTTTTTTCTTCACGGCTCGAAAATGTCACATCAAATCGGAGATATTTTCTTTTGCTTTTCCATTTCAAATTCGCCAGTGAGCGGGTTTGGACTGGGTATCGCTGTTCTGAGAGCAATGTCTTTTTAACTGGTTGAATGGAGACGTTTCTCTGTTTCAATTTTCTGTGACATGTTAGGAAATTGTAAATAAGGTATACTTCAATATGTTCTCAAAAATATTATATATATGTTTATACTCACAGTGGCGGTCAAAACTTTGGACCTGTTTCGAAATTTTTAGACAATTCACGCTCATAGAAAATGCTACGCTTTACGAAACACAAGTATATCATTTTGGAGGAAATTTAATGCTGAATTCAAGACCAAAATAAAAGAAAAAAAATATATATATTTACAATATAAAAGCTGCAGTAATGGTAATTTGGTTTATTAAAAATGTCTTCATTCGCTAGATCATAGGACAACAATGATTTGTTTCAACTGGAGACGCATCATAATTTGAACAAGAAGGTTAAAAATCAAGAACAATACAAACCATCCCGTAACTGTGTTTGGTATTTTTTTTTCCCTGTATTGCAAATATTTGAAGGCTTTTTTTTTTGTTTTGAGTTCAGAATTATCTTTGCAATGATACATACGAGTTTCCATTTTGAGAAGCATGACGTATATTTTAAGCATATAAAGTTTTAAAAAAATCCAAAATTGAACACCACTGTATATATTGCGATCCCATAGACGCAATAATATGCATTCTGCATTTTGAAAAATAGTTCTATGTTTCTTTTTTTAGCCAATTTTCTCTCAAAAATAAAAGAAAGACAAAAAAAGCATTAAAAGTGATTTAATGCATCTTAAAAATATCGCTAAGTCAAAAAAAGGAGTAAAAAAATGAATGAATATAAAAAAAAAATAAAAATCAGAAAGTAGGGTTTTGAGATAGGGAAAATGTGTGTCTTTCGGTCTGTCGGTTTCCTTTTAATAACTTTTGAACATACAGTCCTATTTGAGCAAACTTTTTGTTCAAAAGATCTCTACGAGGACATCTCGTTCCCGTACTGTTTTAATTGTACCATTTTTCCTTCGATTTTGAATAGTTCAAAAAACTTGATCCCTAATAACTTTTGAGTGAACAGTCTGATTCAAACATACCTTCCTAATTACTGAAAAGGCTCTAAAAACTTGAGCTTCCCCTAAGAAACTTCTAGGGGACTAAAAATGACTTTAAAGCTTCAATCGAAAATTCGTTTTCAAATGTTTAAAATTTCTTGTGAAGGATTCTCAAAACAAGAGAGAAAATTGCTATAGTAACGTTTTGTGATTAGGACTCAAGTCTTTAAAATTTTGCTCCAGTACAGTTATGAAATAATACTGACAGTAAAATTGCAATGGAACCATATGCGATGCATTAAAAAAAAAAAAAAAAAGCTATGTAAGCAGAAGAAGAGGGGAAGAAGAACTTTAATTAATTCTACTGGGCCAATTTTAGAAATGATATTTGAAGCAGTGATTTTCTTTTAATTCCTGTAGAATTCAGAAAAATAAATCCGCTCACAAAAAGTAATGGTCTCCAAATTGGGACTGAGCTTCCCTTAACTTCAGAGGTCCAATCGTGGTCCTGGGTGGAATTCCTTAGCGTCTCATTGGATATTCTGACTTACCCCCGGCCTGTTAGGTGTGTAATTTTAATCTGAGATAAAAAAAAAAGCCATTTTGCTATTGAACATAATTTTATACCATGAATTTCCAACTGACTGAACTGGAATCTGGTTCACTAGCTCACATTAATTTTTTTCCTCAACCACTGATGCTGAGTATCCTTTGTAACCGACTTCGAAAAAGGAGGAGGTTCTCAATTCAAAGCGTATACTTTTTTTTTTTTGTTTGTTCGCACATAACATCTGATCTACTGAACCGATTTGGACAATTTTTTTTAATCGATAGGAGATGGTGCAACTTAGGTGCCATGTACTCATATGACGATATTTGTTCACTAGAAAAAAAGTTATGATCGAAAAACTAACATTTCATGTCATTTAAAGCAATATGTGCTATCGTAAATCCTTACTTCAATGAGCGACCCGATGGTCAAGTGGTTATGCGCGTCAGGTTGAAGTTCCTGATGGAATGAGATCGAGTCCAGGTCTGCAAGGATTGTCTGCAAGGAGCTGCATGTTTTTTTTTTTTTTTAATGATTTTAATGATTGTAATGTCCTTATGCAGGTACATCCTCCCATGGGAATGTGCCCATATTTTTTTATGGTACAAAATGACAGTTTTGGTCGGATCTTTGTTAAAATTGGCAATGGTGGTCCTTCGATGCTGTAGAATTTTCTTATGGACGTTTGCGCCATTTTTGGGGGCTTTGAATCGATTGTGGCAAAAAATGGTTTTTGATTTGCGGCACCTGTATTATTGTTTTGTGCCATCCCCAAATTTTTCGTCAATATAGCTGATCCTTTTTAAAACGCATTATTTGCAAAAGGTTTATCAATAACCAAGACTGTTTTTTCAATATAGTTTTCTTTAAAATATCAGTGTCCTAATATTTTGAGTAATCAGTATTGTTAATAAATCAAGAATTGAATTCAGAAAGCTTGCTTTTGATTTGAAGTTTGCCTACTGTTATTAAAAATATCTCTTCAGTTTCTAAAAGCGCATTACATTTTATATCGAAAACTAGAATATATTTAAAAGGGTAAATATTAAATCAAATATATTCGGCGAATATCCGTAGTGCACTGATGCGTATAGTTATTTACTTAGCATAATTAGGTTTGTTTAAGTAGTCAGTGCTATATTTGTCTCTTAAATCGAACTACTCTAAATAAATGAGTACATGTGAGATGTTTTAAATTCAAGAGCAAATCGGAAATTTATAACCTTGTATATATAACTTAAAAAATAGTTTTCCGTAGTTCCCCAGCTTGTAAACTATATTACAATGAAATTTTCATGAAATGAGAGTTGAAGATAAATCTGTAATTACTTGAAGAACATGCTAGTTTTTTTTTTAATTTTATTCTTTTTTTTGCATTTAAGTTTTCACAATCATATAGTTTTCTAATCTGTGGATTTCAATCTGAAACTTTTTCCAATAAGAAAATACGTTTCTGTAGCTTTAATGCATTTCCATAAAAATGCGACATGCGACATTTTCGTTTTACTTTACTATCATTTGCATTTTCATATACTATCTGCATTTTTTTATTGTTTAATCATTTCACACGTCATTCGGTACTCCTTGTTTCATCTTAGCTATTTAATTACTGCCTAATCTCTTTAGTCCTGATTTTTTTCATCCATTAATTTCATGTTTTTAAAAATTTGTTAGGTCTGAATAATACCAAGAAAAAAATTGGGATTGATAAAAAATAAGCGCTACAATCGTAGATTTTATAATGCATAGTTTATTTCGCTATAATTTGCTTTGAAAGCAAATATAAATAAACTTTGAAGGTACACATATATGTACCTGCAGCTGGGACTGAAGAGGCTAATCCCAAACACAGCTTCACTCCTGGATTAACTAGCCTAGCCTTTAGGTTGCATATTTAAATTTGTACCTCAAAGGCAGACTAGCATAAGTCCAAAAATGGTTATTTTTACTTTATTAATGCGTTGTATATTGAATCTTATTCCGCATCGCCCCATGAGAACTTTTTTCTATGAAAGAAATTCCTTCACAATTATTTAACAGCGCTAAGAGACCGCGAGTGTTGTCCCTTTATGCATCAGACAAACGTTTTCGAGCTCTCCTGAAAAGTAACGAAAATGAACTTATGCTAGTCTGGATCTAATGTACAGAAATCCCGAAAATATATTGTTCTCAATTTTTCTGGCTCTCGGGTAGCTGATCAGTAAGGGCCCTGCTCTACATCAGCGTAAAACGCGACCGAAACCGAAGGCAAAAACCGAAAATCCGGGTACTTTCCATAGGAACACTATGTAATCTATTTTACGTTTCTGCTTTATTTTTCTGCTTTACGCTAATGTGGAGCGGGGCCCTAAGAGTTTTAAGCAAATGCATCCACAGCTCGATCATAGCATCCTAAGACTGCAGTTTTGTCCTTATTGTGGACTCCTCAGCTAGGAATAGCCAATGATCGAGCTGGAGGCAAAGATCCTCTTATTGTAGCTAAGATTGCCAACAAACAGGCAGTTAAAGGGAATTTAACTTACCAGCGAGCGTCAGCAAACCATGGTGCGGCTCAACTCGAAATTTGAAGGCAAAAGCTGGGTAATGTGCAATGAGTTACCGCCCATAAGGCAGGGCTGAGGCAGAACTGAAGCAAATGCACCCACAGCTCGATCATAGCATCCTAAGACTGCAGTTTCGTCCTTATTGTGGACTCCTCAGCTAGGAATAGCCAATGATCGAGCTGGAGGCAAAGATCCTCTTATTGTAGCTAAGATTGCCAACAAACAGGCAGTTAAAGGGAATTTAACTTACCAGCGAGCGTCAGCAAACCATGGTGCGGCTCAACTCGAAATTTGAAGGCAAAAGCTGGGTAATGTGCAATGAGTTACCGCCCATAAGGCAGGGCTGAGGCAGAACTGAAGCAAATGCACCCACAGCTCGATCATAGCATCCTAAGACTGCAGTTTCGTCCTTATTGTGGACTCCTCAGCTAGGAATAGCCAATGATCGAGCTGGAGGCAAAGATCCTCTTATTGTAGCTAAGATTGCCAACAAACAGGCAGTTAAAGGGAATTTAACTTACCAGCGAGCGTCAGCAAACCATGGTGCGGCTCAACTCGAAATTTGAAGGCAAAAGCTGGGTAATATGCAATGAGTTACCGCCCATAAGGCAGGGCTGAGGCAGAACTGAAGCAAATGCACCCACAGCTCGATCATAGCATCCCAAGACTGCAGTTTCGTCCTTATTGTGGACTCCTCAGCTAGGAATAGCCAATGATCGAGCTGAAGGCAAAGATCCTCTTATTGTAGCTAAGATTGCCAACAAACAGGCAGTTAAAGGGAATTTAACTTACCAGCGAGCGTCCGCAAACCATGGTGCGGTTCAACTCGAAATTTGAAGGCAAAAGCTGGGTAATATGCAATGAGTTACCGCCCATAAGGCAGGGCTGAGGCAGAACTGAAGCAAATGCACCCACAGCTCGATCATAGCATCCTAAGACTGCAGTTTCGTCCTTATTGTGGACTCCTCAGTTAGGAGTAGCCAATGATAGAGCTGGAGGAAAAGATCCTCTTATTGTAGCTAAGATTGCCAACAAACTGGTCGATAAAGAGACGATCGGTTACCATTGATCATTACTAGTTTACAGACTGTTTTCAATTTATTTCACGTACACCTAAATTAATATATACATGAGCAACATTCATCGGATCTGCTCTGAATTTATCGGAATAAGGGTGGTATGAGAGTTAATGTGAGGGGGAAATAAACAGAGCCGTTTTAAACTGGATGAAAAAGGAAGTGGAAGAATACAAGTCGGAAATAAAAAGAAAAGTCGAAAATTTCTCAAAGATAGCAAGTGCAGGCATTATATTTTGAAAATTTTTTTGAAGTACCCACTAGGGATGCACCGATAAGCACATTGGCCGATTACCGATTAATCGGCAGTTGATAATCGGCCGATTAATCGGTCAAGCCGATTAATGATTAAAATTGTTGTTTTCAGTACTACCAATTTCACCTTTACACTTTTTTCTTCGTTTTTAATTTCAAAATTTTATCAAATTTCTCTGAACTAATTTTCATATTATTGTTAATAATATTACATTACCACATTGCTAATTATGTCAACTAGACATGAAAATTCAAAAAAAAAAAAAAAAAAGGAGGGGGAGTCTGTGTGGTGAGCAATCCAATTTTGAAGTTCTTTCAGTTTCAATTTTTCAATTATTAGTAGCTATGTAATTCAAAACTTTTATTCTTTGTGAAAATTGAAGATTATCTAAAAACAAGGAGAAAAGTATCGACGCATAAAAAATGTTGCTACGTTAACTATGTGTATTTTTATTCAAAATAGGAGAATTAATGTATTAAAAACTTTACAACAACCGTGAGGATTATTATTACTGTTAATAAAATTATTCATCATAATTTCTTAGTAATGGTTTACTTTAAAAAATAATATTTAAAAAATATTTTTTCCGTCGATTAATCTGCCCGATTTTACCGATTATTAATAATCGGCAAAGTGGCCGATTATGGCCGATTAATCGGTACTGCCGATTAATCGGTGCATCCCTAGTACCCACCCTCAGGCATCACTCCTTTCACGTGTGAATCGTTCGCAAGTACTGGGCGGGGCTTTCGAGATACATCTTTAATTGTTTCTGAGAAACCGAAGTTTTTGTACCTAAGAATTGCAAACAGGATATTACGACGTCTTGCTTAAAGTTTTAATACATTTTAGTTACATTTAATACATTTTAGTTATAACGTTTCATACATTTTAGCGCATGGTATCTTGAATTTAAAATGATGCATTTATACTTTGAAAAAGGTGCTATAAATCCCATTTAGGAATTTACATTATTTTTACAATAATAAATCATTATTCTGAGAAAGACTCCCCCCCCCTCCACATAACCACAGCACTGAACAAAGGGGTATTTTTGTACAAAAGAAAAAAGTGTAAAAAGGATTTTATTATTCCTAAAAAAGTTATATCGATAGAACAATGTATTTACTTAAACACGTAACTGCGAGAATAATGAATAGTAAATAATGAGCTTTTACGTTTAGTTTCTCAATCTCTTTTTTCTTTTCGTTTTTATTTTTTCTTTTAATTGAAGAACTCGGATTTCTATTCAAATGCAAACGCGGGATATTTTCTGGAATTCTCCTAATAGGATAAAAGGAATAAAGCAAAGAAAAGTCTTCGAAAAGCAAATGTTTGGCCACAACGAAACTCTTATTCTGAGTGATAAAAACATATTTCAACAGATAATAAAAGAAAAACTAAACTAAAATGCATCGGGAAAGATAACGCAGCCAATTTTCTTCAAATAGAATTTCGAGACATAAAGGAGGAAAAATTCATTCCTTGCCGATAATCTTCGAAGAGTTTGATGATAAATTGATAAAATCAACATTTTCCTCGCATACCGCAAAATCGGAGGCGCAAAAAGACGAAAATAATGTTCCTCGTGTTTGTTCTTTTTTGCACACGTTCCGAGTGTAAACAACATTCCAAAAGGGACAGGAATGACTGAAATAGTAAATTCGGCCGCCAGGGCGAAATGATCCGAGAACGTCTTCTCGAAGAAGATTCGAAGAAAACGGAGCATTTTTCACTTTCGCAGAATTCGAATGGAGCTCGATGGATTCCGTATCAGGCGATCTGTTTTTGTGAAAATTTTACATGTGGGGAAATTTGTTTTTCTAAATTTTTATAAAAAGTGTTCTTACAAAAAGGGTCATTCTATAGAAATGTCAACCTCAGCCGAAGGAAAAAAAAAAAAAAAAAATACCGAAGTGAAAAAAGTATCAAAATATAAATAAATAAATAAGTAAATAAAATCATACAACATAAGAAGTTTAAAAAAATGAAAAAAGTATTGTAATTATCACTGAAATTAGCCATAATAAATAGTTTGTAATGTGTCTACTGCTTGTTATTCGACGGTTACGTTAGTCACTATAGTCACGTTACGTTAGATACACGCCATCTTGAGTAAAAGTGACACTTAAGACTAAAAGAAATTAAGATTTAATAAATGTGTTTTATGTTTTTAAAAGCCAAATTTACACATTTTTCAAATATATCATTCAATTTTTAACACTTGCTTAACATTGAGAAATTTTTGCCTCACAACATGAGCATTCATTTACAGGGTTGCAAAAATGTTACGTTAGTCACGCTGCTATTTTGGTTGAAAAAATATCTGCTGTCAGGTTTTTGGTTTAAATTCTTAGCAGAAATGATACATACTGTCTAAAATTTTTTTCGTGCGACCTCCGCTGCATCTGCGAGTAGATATAAAAGGCCGGTTCTAGGACAAGAGGCGCAGCCGCGCAGCCGGCTGCGCCTGCCACGCCCCCGTTGCGCCTGTGACCTCCCCTCCACCCCCTGCGACCTTCCCTCCACCCCCTGCGACCTTCCCTCCGCCGCCTGCGACCTCCGCCTGCGACCTCCGCCTGTGACCTCCTCACTCCGCCTCCTCCCTCCGCCGCCTCCCCAGGGCCGCCGCGAGGATTTTGGTTGTCATGACAACCAATGTTTTGGTTTCTTTGAATGGCAACACTTGTGTAATATTTTACAGAGTCAATTTCGATCTATTTTTTCAAACCGAAATGGAATTTTTTCAGTGAAAATTAATTTTTTATGTTGCTGCTCATCTGACCCAGAGTAATGAATGACTTTTTAATTGCCATCCCATTTTAATTAGTAATTAGTCAAATTAAAAAAAGCCCACACTTCCGAATTTGATTATTTCTATAAAGTTCTGGACATTGCATGTTTTTTTTTTTTCACGAATTTTACTGTTTTTTTTTTTAAACTTTTTAGCTACTTCAAAATTTTTCATCTAATCTACAATGACTTAATTACTTCGACTCCAAAACAAACTCGACCAACACGACTTCTTATTTCCGACATTAATGAACACATTGATACAAATAATCATTACCATACAAGACTGTCAATTACTCACACACAATAGACCACACATTGATTTTTACTACTTTTATCCGATTATACTCAACCCTCGACTTTCATGTGAAACCTCAATCATTCATACAAACCACTTCTCTATCATTCAAACACACATGCATCCATTCATTAAGACTCAATTGTTAAATAAAATTTCAAACATCAAGTCAACAAGTCAAAAATTTCAACCATTAAGTGAAAAATAATCCTACTCTGCCAAATAAGAGAAAACTCGGTCGTTAATACATTAAAAATCAAAATCAAATTTTTCACAATGTCGAAGTTGAAAATTAAAATTTTTACAATATCAAGATTAAAAATCAAATTTTTTTTTTTGCAACGTCAAAATCAAAAGTTAAAAATTCCCCCATGCTGAAATTAAAAATCGAAATTTATTTTCCAACGTCAAAATTTAAAATCAATTCGATACACTCAAGTTAACATTGGTTTATACGTTCGAACACACAAATTTTTTTTACATTCAATATCATTTCACCCAATGAAACTTATAAAACACTTTAACTCGCTCAACACTTGATAAAAAATTGAACTATAGGTATTATTTTGCATGCAATCAATTGAAATGAAACAAGAAACTTACCTTTATGTTGAGCGAATCACAGCGATGTCCTATGAATGAATGGCGAGTAGTAAAAGCAATAAAAGAGACCGTTTTTTGTATCATGAAGTTTTACATTTCTCGTTAAGTTCAGCTTCAGAAAAATTACCTTTAGTCTTTTTGACTTGGAGATTTTTTTTTTTTTTTCAAAATTTTGCAAAGTTATTAGTATATTTTTTTCATCTTAAGTTTCATGAAGTTTGCTGAGTTGAATGTAACGTTTGAAATTTTCATACAACATTTTACTGTGGTAGTTCTGGATAATATTTTCTTCTAAGTTTCATTTCATGAGTATAAGTTTTTTTTCGTTTTCAATAAGATCTCGTTAAGTTCAGCTTCAGGAAAATTGCCTTTAGTCTTTTAGACTTGGAGAGTTATTATTTTTTTTTTTTTCGTATTTATTTTTCGAAATTTTGCAATGTTATTAGAATTTTTTTTTTTTTTTGCATCTTAAGTTTATGAAATTTCCTGAGTTGAATGTAACGTTTGAACAACATTTTATTATGTTAGTTTCAGTTTTATCGTTTCGCCATTAATACTGCATAATATTTTCTTCTAAGTTTCATTTCATGAGTATAAGTTTTTCTATTTCAATAATATTTTCAGAGGAATATTTTGTATTAAGAAAATTTGTTTACATACGAAGATTATTTTAGAAAAATAATATTCAATGCGTTAGAATTTTTTTTCCTTTTTGCAGAAAAGTTTTAAGTGATGAAAATTTTTAAATGAAGAAAAATTAATTTTCAAAAATATTTGCGAGGAAAGTTTTGCTTACGAAAAAATTTAAGTTAGATTGAAAAAAATTTCTCTTTTTTTTTCTCTCTCTCTCTCGAATCAATACTATGTGACTAATGTTAATGCTTAAATTTGCTTTTGGCTTCAAAGTCTTTGTTTCTTTTCTCATAGTATATCATGATTTATATTAAACAAGTTTGCGATAATTATTTGCACTCATTGCGTTACTCACAACTTGTACTTCTATCTAAATTATTGTGAATGTAAATTTATCGTAGCTATTTCTTAACAAGTCTGGCATTAATTTATTGCATTGATCTAATTAATTACATCTTATGCTCACATCTGAATTATTTTGAATGTGAATTTAACAACTTTCGCACCTATCATGCATTACATTTTTTTTTCTCCCACAATGTTTACTTTTTACGTGTTTGAAAGATTTTATGTCGGAAAAAGTTTAGTGTTTGGTTCATTAAAGATTCACTTGATTGGATTGTTACTTATGAGTCATAAATAATTTACACAACTCCATTGAAAGAGAGAAGTCTGACAATACTTGAAGTTTGGGCATTTCGTAGAAATAATGTAACTCGATAGAGAGGAATGCGCTTAATGGAGCAGTTAATTAAATTATTAAACTATGGGATGTTAGCATATTAGCTAAAAATTCAAAGTTGTGATAACTATGACGAAACTGATGTAGAAGTCGGGGGAAAAAGTAGAATGCATCAAATGACATAGATTATTCATTACTCATACTCGAAAACTGAAAAATGCCTTTTGGATCAGAGGGTCGCATGTTCGATACTCGCCTCGTGTAAAAATAATTGAAGTTCGAAAATTTTTTTTATCACAAAGTATTCCTCAATGATATTTCATAAACACTAAACTTTTTCCAACATAAAATCTTTCAAACATGTAAAAAGTAAACATTGTGAAAAAAAAAAATGCAATGTATGATATGTGTGAAAGTTGTTAAATTCACATTCAAAATAATTCAGATAGGAGCACAACATGTAATTAATTAGATGAATGCAATAAATTATTGCCAGACTTGTTAAGAATAAGCTAAGATAAATTCACATTCACAATAATTTAGATAGAAGTACAAGTTGTAAGTAACGCAATGAGTGCAAATAATTATCGCAAACTTGTTTAATATAAATCATGTTATGCTATGAGAAAAGAAACAAAGACTTGGAAGTCGAAAGTAAATTTAAGTATTAGCACTAGTCATATAGTATGGATTCGAGAGATCATGTGCTTGCTGCTGATAAGACGTCATGTGATCTTTAGTTATCAGTATGAGGTCAGATTTGATCAAGATAAATCATTTGTAGCCTTGGGTTTGATGGAAATGGTTGTTGAAATGTTTCGGAAGGACTCCTGTGATCTTCGTTGACTCCCGGCTTTTGATGTAAATTTCACGGCATGTCGGTTTTTGGATTTGTGTTGATGTGCGAAATAAAGTATGAGGGAGATTACATCATTTGTTGTTGTAAATTGAAATACCAACTCATTTAGTGTAATCTCTTTTATTGCTTTTACTACTCGCCATTCATTCATAGGACATCGCTGTGATTCGCTCAACATAAAGGTAAGTTTCTTGTTTCATTTCAATTGATTGCATGCAAAATAATACCTATAGTTCAATTTTTTATCAAGTGTTGAGCGAGTTAAAGTGTTTTATAAGTTTCATTGGGTGAAATGATATTGAATGTAAAAAAAATTTGTGTGTTCGAACGTATAAACCAATGTTAACTTGAGTGTATCGAATTGATTTTAAATTTTGACGTTGGAAAATAAATTTCGATTTTTAATTTCAGCATGGGGGAATTTTTAACTTTTGATTTTGACGTTGCAAAAAAAAAAAAATTGATTTTTAATCTTGATATTGTAAAAATTTTAATTTTCAACTTCGACATTGTGAAAAATTTGATTTTGATTTTTAATGTATTAACGACCGAGTTTTCTCTTATTTGGCAGAGTAGGATTATTTTTCACTTAATGGTTGAAATTTTTGACTTGTTGACTTGATGTTTGAAATTTTATTTAACAATTGAGTCTTAATGAATGGATGCATGTGTGTTTGAATGATAGAGAAGTGGTTTGTATGAATGATTGAGGTTTCACATGAAAGTCGAGGGTTGAGTATAATCGGATAAAAGTAGTAAAAATCAATGTGTGGTCTATTGTGTGTGAGTAATTGACAGTCTTGTATGGTAATGATTATTTGTATCAATGTGTTCATTAATGTCGGAAATAAGAAGTCGTGTTGGTCGAGTTTGTTTTGGAGTCGAAGTAATTAAGTCATTGTAGATTAGATGAAAAATTTTGAAGTAGCTAAAAAGTTTAAAAAAAAAAACAGTAAAATTCGTGAAAAAAAAAAAACATGCAATGTCCAGAACTTTATAGAAATAATCAAATTCGGAAGTGTGGGCTTTTTTTAATTTGACTAATTACTAATTAAAATGGGATGGCAATTAAAAAGTCATTCATTACTCTGGGTCAGATGAGCAGCAACATAAAAAATTAATTTTCACTGAAAAAATTCCATTTCGGTTTGAAAAAATAGATCGAAATTGACTCTGTAAAATATTACACAAGTGTTGCCATTCAAAGAAACCAAAACATTGGTTGTCATGACAACCAAAATCCTCGCGGCGGCCCTGGGGAGGCGGCGGAGGGAGGAGGCGGAGTGAGGAGGTCACAGGCGGAGGTCGCAGGCGGAGGTCGCAGGCGGCGGAGGGAAGGTCGCAGGGGGTGGAGGGAAGGTCGCAGGGGGTGGAGGGGAGGTCACAGGCGCAACGGGGGCGTGGCAGGCGCAACGGGGGCGTGGCAGGCGCAGCCGGCTGCGCGGCTGCGCCTCTTGTCCTAGAACCGGCCTTTTATATCTACTTCTGCGCACGCGCGAGGTCTCTTCGGACTTTCTCGAAATAGGGGGGAAAAGCAACGAGGAAGTAGAAAACGAACAAAAGCTGAAGGCATCGGGTAGTGCGAAAAATAAAGTTTTTCAGATCAACTTCTAATAGTTGCCAAAAGTTGTCTTTGGTGATAGTTAGCTTTTGTGCAAAATTTGAGAAAAATCGATGAATATCTTCAGGGGGCGCTGCGATCGCATGTTTTATCATAGCTTTTATCGGGATTTTATGGTTAAAATATCAAAAATAATGCCGTTATAGCTAATCTCATTGCATTTTTTTACTCATAAGATATATTCATGCATTCAAAGCACCTGAAATAACTCAAAAAAAAAAAAAAAAAAATTATATGATATATTTATATTTCAGCATTTAAAAAGAAACAAAAACATGAAAAAATGATTTTTTTTTAAATGTAAATATATCATATAAAATAATATTTGTGAGTCATTTCATATGCTTTTAATGCATGAAAACATCTTTTGAGTAAAAAAAACGCAAAAATACTAGCTAAAGGCATTCTTTTTGATATTTTAAGAGCCATTATTTTGAAAATCGAACAAAAAAGGGAAATTTTGGCAGTGACCATTTTTGATTTTCCTCATTTTTTTATATGTCAAAGTAGGTCATGAGAAATGAACATTCTGAAGTTTGCAGCCCCCCAAAAAATTTTGTTCGCTCGGTAAAAATTCCCAAAGTTTTATGTTATGCAGCGCTTTTTTGGTAAAATGGCTGAAAGACGCATTTCAGTGCGCTGTAGTTTTTTACAGAAACGCCACCCCATGGTTATGTTTACATTTATTGATTGTACAATGTGTAGTTATGAGGACCCCATAGTTATTTGGGTTGGGGTGTGTTTCTTTCTTCAGTTAAGGGGCCGCAAAGTATGGTTTTTAGACCATTTTCGCTCGACTTTGAACTGCGTTATTTCCCCCTAAAAGCAACCCCCCGAAATTTTTTTAACATATACTGAAAATTTATACTATGAAGAGAATATGTGGTACGAAAATTGTTTATTATTTCATTGCTTTAAAGAGAAAAAGACTTAGACATTTTTCAAATTTTCAAAATTTGCGGTTTTTTGCTCGCATTTAACTCAAAACAGCAACTCTAGGAAGAAAAAGCTTTTATGGATTATGGAACCTACAGATGTGTAGAATAACGTAAAAAAGAAAGTTGCGTGGGGTCTCGTCTCGTTTTCAAGAAAATAATTTTTTTTGTAGCTCATTTTAATGCTTTTTTCTCATAGTAAAATGTGCCCATCAAGTAGGTCAAATCTGCTGAAACTCTAAGTATATAGTAATGATATATTTAAATTTGTATAGGGAAAGAGAAAAAGGCTAAAAACACTTAATTTTGTCTAAATTTTTTTTAATTTTTAGTTTTTTAATTGCAATTAACTCAAAAAACATGAAATCCTGAGACTATTATTGAATGCACATATTACTTAGCTTTGAAATATTGGAAAAAGTAAATTCAGTGAGGTCTCTTCAGATGTATTCTAGTGGGAGGTCACAGTGACTTCCCGAAAAATTTCATGATCGAAAATTTTTGCTGACGATTCGGCAAATTTGGAAACTATTGCAACATTGAGATTTTTTAATGATACAAATTTGTCACGTTTGCTTGATCGTATTCTGTAAAAATTTAAGTTCCAGTGCCCATGAGTATCTTATACTTCTCAAGAAGATGTTCTTAATTTGCCAAAGGAATTTCCCAATTTTTCCGAATGATAAAATACGATCAAGCCCACATGTAAAAAATAAATAAATATATAGAAAATTTCTATGTTGCAGTATTGTTTCTAAAGTTGCCGAATCTTCATTAAAATTTTCCGAATATGAAAATTTTCTGGAGGTCACAGTGACCTCCTTTGACTTCCCATTGGGGAGCCTCTAAAAATACCTCACAGTATTTACTTTCTCGAATATTTCCAGTCATTGCCAGCTAGTAATATGTAAATTCAATAATTCCCTCAGCAACGATTTATCGTTTTTTAATATAATTGCAATAAGAAGCTAAAAGTTCTAAAAATTTAGACACAATTAAGTGCTGTGATTCTTTTTCACTATTACTATACACTCAAATATAAAACACACATATATAAATTATCATCGTGTATTTTAAATTTTATCAGATCTGACCTACATACTGGACACATTTTACTACGGGAGAACGCATTAAAATCTGCTACATTTTTTTTTTCTGTAAAACTAGAAGAGACCTCTGGCCGATTTATTTTGTACGTCGTTTTACACTTATGTAGGTATCATATAATATAAAAAAATAATCATAACATGTAAAAAATAAATAAATAGAAAAGTTCAGTGTTGCAGAATTGTTTCCAAATTTGCCGAATCATCAGCAAAATTTTACGATCATGAAATTTTTCGGGAGGTCATTGTGACCTCCCACTAGAATACATCTGAAGATACCTCACCGAATTTACTTTTTCCAATATTTCAAAGCTAGTATTATGTGCATTCAATAATAGTCTCATACTTTCACGTTTTTTGAGTTAATTGCAATTAAAAAACTAAAAATTATAAAAAAATTTGACAAAATTAAGTGTTTTTAGTCTTTTTCTCTTTCCTTATACAAATTTAAATATATCTTTACTATATACTTAGAGTTTCAGCAGATTTGACCTACTTAATGGACACATTTTACTATGAGAAAAAAGCATTAAAATGAGCTACAAAAAAAATTATTTTCTTGAAAACGAGACGAGACCCCACGCAACTTTCTCTTTAACGTTATTCTACACATCTGTAGGTTCCATAGTCCATAAAAGCTTTTTCTTCCTAGAGTTGCTGTTTTGAGTTAAATGCGATTAAAAAAACGCAAATTTTGAAATTTTGAAAAATGTCTAAGTCTTTTTCTCTTTAAAGCAATGAAATAATAAACAATTTTCGTACCACATATTCTCTTCATAGTATAAATTTTCAGTATATGTTAAAAATTTTTCTGGGGGTTGCTTTTAGGGGGGAATTAACGCAGTTCAAAGTCGAGCGAAAATGGTCTAAAAACCATACTTTGCGGCCCCTTAACTGAAGAAAGAAACACACCCCAACCCAAATAACTATGGGGTCCTCATAACTACACATTGTACAATCAATAAATGTAAACATAACCATGGGGTGGCGTTTCTGTAAAAAACTACAGCGCACTGAAATGCGTCTTTCAGCCGTTTTACCAAAAAAGCGCTGCATAACATCAAACTTTGGGAATTTTTACCGAGCGAACAAAATTTTTTGGGGGGCTGCAAACTTCAGAATGTTCATTTCTCATGACCTACTCTGACATGTAAAAAAATGAGGAAAATCAAAAATGGTCACTGCCACACCTTGTCTGAATTTCAAAATAATGGCTCTTAACCATCAAATCCATAACAAAGCTATGGCTAAATTTTGCGATCGCCGCGCCCCCTGAAGATATTAACTGATTGTTTTCAAATTTTGCACAAAAGCTATTTATCACCAAAGACCACTTTTGGCAACTATTAGAAGTTGATCTGAAAAACTTTTTATTTTTCGCCCCACCCTAGTGCGCACCCTAAACCTATCTCCGCTTTTTCAGATGGACGCGTCCGTGGCTCTAAGGCGCACAATACGCAAACAGACTATAGATACCATGTACATTGTAAATCCACCAGCATAGTTTAAAAATATTTTTTGTCCTTCAGGTTACAAGTAAAAGCAGTTACAAAACCAGCTCTGAATGTTCCATAAGTCACTATGGAATGACCCAAATGTCTTTTACTCGTAACTGGTGATGTGATAATTTCGTAACGTAAGTGATGAGCTAGTGTGTATGTAACCAAAAAAAAAAAAAACCCGCAATATTTAACACATAAATGCTTGTAAAAATTTTAAATGCTGACATAGAGCTTAAAAGGCAGTTCAAAACATAGTTCGGTACCTCAGAACCAGACTAACGTAAGTCCATTTTCGTCATTTTTCGGTAGAGGGGAAACACGATTGTCGAATACATCGTTTTTCCCCTCAACTGAAAAATGACGAAAATGGACTTACGTTAGTCTGGTTCTGAGGTACAGAGTTATAAATGTAAAGTACTATGTCTTTCGTGGATGAAAATTTCGAATAGGAAAAATAGTTTTTCAGAAAACGCATTTAAAGATTTTCTTGCATTGCTATTAATGTTTCAGGGCCATTCCACGTGACGGAACGCGACATTTGGAACTGTTTTGTCAGCAGATTTTGTTCCATAAATACAAATAAAACAAGCTATACCACACTGCAACCTTTCTTGTCAAAAACATCGTGACGTCAGCGTGACGTTAGCCTATGAGAAACGAGCTAGATAAAACGGCACAGCCTACTTAGCGAATGAGAGGAGATCGCTGACTGCTTGTGAGCTCTTATTGGCTCCGCTCATAGTGACGTTCAGTGTCAAGTTAAATTGTTGTATAGTATAGGAATTTTTTTGTTGGTAGTAACAGCTAAGATTTGTCGTGAGAATGGCATGCAGAGTCAAACGTTTATAGTTTTAAGGAAAATGATTCAGGGATACGCGATATGATGCATGTGACGGAACGGGACTTATACGAGTCCCATTCCGTCACAGGCATTTTAATGTTTAAAATTCGGTTATTTTCAAACGAATAACGAAATTTTAATTTTCTACGAAGTTCGTATAACAAATCTTTGCCGTTGCTACCAACAAAGAAATTCCTAACCTATTTTATTTGTATTTTTAGAACACAATCTACTCATAAAACAGCTCCAAATGTCCTGTTCCGTCACGTAAAATGGCCTTTCAGACAATTTTCGGGGCAAAACTGTTCCATGTTGGTAACTTACGCATTCTTTGATTGTACTTGTCAAAGATGTTTACTTTTTTTTAAAGCTTTTCTTTTTTTTTCACTCCTTTGGGGTTTTAGGTTTAACATCCCGTTCTCACGCTATCATTTACGGTGTACTGTATTTACCGTATACCCCCTCCCATTACGGTATGTACGGTGTACGGCTATAATTTCGTTTCTTTCTGTTCTTGAGAAGTTCTAAAATTATATTATTTCACAAAATATAATAAAAGAAGCTTTTTTTTCCCAAACAAATGTGTCATTTTAGGTCATAACATAACTTCAACATAATTTTGCAATCTTCAACAAACTTTTCTTTGACGCTTCACGATCAACAAACACACCTCAAATACCTCTCGAAATCGAAGAAAAGAACTGGGTTAAAAACAAGTTCTAAATAATAAGAAAAGAAATACAAAGACTCAGACCAAAGAATGTTTGCAGGTGGGATTCGCCAGGTTAATTACAAAGGCTCCAAGTTTACGACAGTGCCCGGATTAGGGTAGTGGAAAAACAAGAGCTTGCATTTCCGAAGTCTGCCCTTTTAGTAGAGGAGCCAGTACACAAGAAGTATTTGAAGAATAAAATTCCCTTTATTTGAGCGGGGAAGTCCACTTAATCCTCCGTAACAGCGGCAGAAACAAAGATTCGAGGCATTATTGCATCAATGCCAGTGTTTTGGTAGATAAACAGGAATTTTACGATTATTTCTTATCATATGGAACTGAACGATGTTGCTTTCAGCGTAATAAAAACACCTTAAAAGAGAAATCCCCTCCGATTGGGAACGCAGAATGTATTTTGTACTGGGATTGTTGTTCTCGCTCAAATTTACAAGTTGTAAATAATAGCTGCAATGAAAACCAATCAAGTCTTTTCCAAACGTACCCATTCATAGTAATCTTTATATGGGCGATTCTCTGTAAACTCGTAATTTTTCACACGAAATCTGTCCGCGCACGGATTTTTGAAATGTTCGTATAATTATAATACTATTGCTCAGAAAATGAATCTATTACTTTGTTTTGAAAGAGGGCCAATTGAAGTTTGTGTTTTTCTTATAGATTATGATAGGGGGCAAGTCCCCCGCCTAGTATAACTAGGCAGGGGACTGTTCCAGGTAACTGTGTTTTTGCTCTTTGTTGCGTAATATCTGCAAAACTATTGGAAGCTAATTAGTTACGAGACTACCTATAAATTACGGCACAAATCGTGGACATAATAACTAATATGTTTTATAATTAAATTAATTGACATTAATAAAATCACTTCCCAGAGGACTGTTTTCGCAACGACCCCGATGCATACTTTTATCACAAATGTGGCTCTCAAACTAAGCAAAATAGCGTTTCAACACCGTTTTCGGCGATTTTTGGCAAATTCAGACTGATTACTTTAAACTTCATGCCAAAAAGAATTTTCAAAAGCTATAGATTTTTCGTATTACAGCTTTGAAATTGTTGCAGGGGACTGTTTGGAAAAACTCCGGACAGAATGTACATGACAATTTTAAGTTTTAGAAATACGTAATTATACCTTATTTCATAAGAAAACTATAGCTTCATTATTCTATTTTTAGTTATTTATTGCCAAGTTTATGTAGTGTTAATAGGTTTTCTGAAGTACTATCGTTAACAGTAAGACTATGGGATTGGGACAGCCAGGGGACTGTGTTTTTGGCGCTTAGATAATTTCTAGAAAAAAAAATTAAATTGTTATCACTCCAAATACAATTGGGCCACAAAGTATTAATGCTTTACTTGTATTAAGAGCTTTAATTACTTTATTACACTTTATTATTTTTAAAATACTCAGTCCGGACAGCCAATTACCAGTTTACAGAGAATCGCCCATATTGTAAAAATGAAGTACAAAACTTGGCATTACAAAATGAGTAAAATGAGGTAACGTGTATAAAAATTCGAATAAAAATATTTATTCTTAGTTTTTTTTATTTTTTTAAAAATGTATTTATTTTTACTTTTATATACGTTGTCTCATTTTACTCAAGCTTCATATTGTAAAAAAGCAGTCGAAAACTTTGCGCTATAAAGGGACTAAAATAGTACAAATAAAAATATTTAAGAGCAACAAAACCATTCGGGAATAATTGATTTGAATTTCCCTTTAGAAAAAAATGCAACAAAAAGGTTTTTATTAATCTAGATAAAAACACATTGCGAAAAATCAATGTAACTATTTCTCGTCAATGTTTTCGAAAAATGCGAATTACAACTACAACTCATCAACAGTAGTGGTTTTTTAAATAATTAATGACGTAACATTTACGTACGAAAGAACGTAAATGAACAAAAAAAAAGAAAATGCAGCTCAAACAGCGCGGAACGTTTAAACTCCGAACGTTAATATTCGAGACAGAACAGAGAGCGCCATTAGTAGTACCGATTAATTTCAAATGCTATCAGCACATATACAACTAATTTTAACTCCATTTTCCTTGTTAAATGGATGCGTTCCTGGCAGCCATTTTGTTTCCCTTTCACTCGGCGATGGCAATAATGATCCCAGCAGTGATCTAGCACCATAGTTTAATGTGTACTATTACAAACCAGTTTTGGCAACGGTTTGATAAGAAGTAAACTGCAGATAAAACTTTACTGCCTCGTATAATTACTAGGAACGCATTAGAGGCTACCAAAACCGAGTTAAGGAAATTTCTGGAACGTTGGGCTTATTCTATTCGAGTGACACTGGTCGGTCTATGATTAAATTTTACAAATGTATAAGGACAGCATAATATTTACTTAGCAAAATTAGTGTTGAGATTATATGAACGGAGTGAGCTTGTTTGCAATGCATTTCGTGCAAAGGAGCTTTAAATGCATGCTTTATAATCCAATATTTTTCATAACAGTTTTTAAATTATTTCACAAAACTTCATTCTTAGGCATCCTAACCAATAAGGATATTTGTAATAATTAGCTAGAAATGCATTGAAAATGTATGATTATTATATAAAACAATGGTATACTGTTGGCCCCGCTTAATCGAATACTGTCGGTTCCAAGAAATATTTTTCGATTAAACGGGCATTCGATTAGGCGGGGCTCCTTAACATTGCATCTATGGCATGGGTTCCAGGATGTATTATTCGTATAAGCGGGGTATTCTTTTATCCGTAACCCGATTAAGCGGGGACGACAGTATATTCTTCCTATTAAATTTTTAAAAATAACAATGATTTTTCTCACTTGCTAGATTAGCTTTAACTTTAGTACCTGTTGCCGTAACCGCATGATTTACATTCCAATGCTAATTTTAAAAGTTCTAAAGTTATTTTGTTTAGCTTTTTTAGCTTTGTGTTACTGTATCTTAGATACTTTAACTATTAAGAAGATTTTTGATAATTATGTTTTAATGAATTGAAAATATATGATTATTAAAAAACACTGGTATATTTCAAAAATATTTTTAAAATGCTCAATATTTCTCCACTTCTTAAATTAGCTTAAATGATAGTTATTTTCACTCGAAACGCTTGATGTTTGTAGCATTAAAAGGGCATTAAAGCTAAATATACACGGTGCATTTGAACCGGTGAGTGCATGAACAACATCAGTCAAGAACTACAAATTGTTCAGGAGAGAGAAAAAACGTCTTAATTCTAGCATTGTTTCTACGGTCAACGTTCAACCCCTTGTCTTTCAAATTAGTAACCTGACTGACGTGACTGAAGAAGTGACTGACTGAAGCTCAATGTGCTTTTAGTTACATCAGGCCGAAATATGAAAAATGTCATATTTTACCGATTTTCAAACAGCCGTAACTTCTTCTGACAACAACATATTGAAATATCTTTTTTGCCAAAGTTATACTCTATTCTTTGTCCTTAACAGAACAAGTGAGTCCTTTAAGGCGAAATGCCTAAAATGTTTCTAAAAAAATGCACAGGGAAAAATACATTTTTTGTAAAAAAATTTTAAGCATTTCGCCTCAAAGAACTCAACTGTTCTGTTAATACAAAGAATAGTGATTTTTGTGATTTTTGACCTCAACACACATCTTTCCTCCCACAGCTTGTTTCCACAACAAACGAATTTTCGAATTTTTGTGACTGATGTTGTTTTTGCACTCACCGACTCATTTGCATCAATTGTAACAACTAATCAAAATGACTATATCCAGATCCAAGCAGAATGCACTTTACAAAACAATACTTGTACGGATGCAACGTTTCAAGACTTTTTAATTAAACGGAGTATAGCATTTTTCGACTAACTGACTTATCACACATAAATTTTCGTACAATATAAAAACGCTAACTTCAGCATAAAAAGGTTTTTAATGTTGTTTTGCCTATCATCATTTGCTTTTCCGCTAAGAAAAGTATTTTAGGGTCATTCTCCTAGAAGCCTTGAGATGTTCGTAGATAAACTTCAGTAATGTTTACTTAACTAATAATTTTAACCCATTTATGCCTAAGTTTTCTTTAAACATTTTTTTTTCAATTTTTATCTGTTAATGTTTTAACCCTTCACTGCACGGTGTGCCAGATCTGGCACAAACCAAATAAACCGTCATATATTCCTATGATTTTTAAATGCAGTTAAACTGAGCTTTGTGCCCCTTCTGGAACATTGCTATAACAGTTTAGTGTGATTTTTATGCACTAGTTAGTTGCACTAGTCTAGGTATTACAGTTCTTGCTTTTGAAAGAAAGAGTGTCTGCATTTCCGTTAGAAGTGTGCTTAGTCATTATTTCCTTTGTTCTAAAAATGTTTAAATACTCTTAGTGGAAAGTTTGTTTATACCACTTATGGCACAAAACACATTGTAGATTATTACACTTATCGGTATACAAAGCATATGCTATGTGCTTTGTGCCATATATAGAACATACAATTAAAACATCATTTTTGGTGCACATTTTTAAAATTAATTTTTTTCTTCATTTTTCCTGAACTCAGGGCTATTTAAAAGGTAACAAATGATATTTTTCATGAAAATATAAAAAATCGTGCAGTGAAGGGTTAAATACATTTTAAGCGTCAAATAGATCACCGCTGTCATATTTATTAAGTTATTCAATGTCCTGTTTATGGGACACTGGTCATATATATGAGCAAATGAACGTGATTATACAAAAATGATCTAACCATTTTTGCAAACTAACATTACGGAAGACTTCTGTGATCTATTTTAAGCAAATCATTTTAAAATCGTTTAATTTTATGAAAAATAAGTTCGCAAAAAACACCATCTTTCTGGGACTACCCATGCTGTATCGTTGTTTGACTCATTTACCTAAAATTAACTGTCAATAAATGAACTCTCGTGTCCAGCTAGCGGCTTCATGTGGTTTTCTCAAGAAGAAGGAAGATTCTACTTGTAAAAAACAGCTTTAGTGAAAGGATATATGTGTACCTCAGAACCAGACTAACGTAAGTCCATTTTCGTCATTTTTCGGTAGAGGGGAAAAACGGTTGTCGAATACATCGCTTTTCCCCTCTACTGAAAAATGACGAAAATGGACTTACGTTAGTCTGGTTCTGAGGTACAGATATGTATTACATTTCTTTATCCGCTGTAACTAACAAGCGTCCCGTTATTTAGGCTACTGTGCACAAATGAGTTAAATAAACGATTATGGAACTAATCTAGTCCATATTTTATCGGAAAACAATGTTTTGCGTTTTCAAATTAATCGGCATTTAGCGACTAATGACAAATAAACTCCGAAGAGCTGAATGTAGAACGCAGTTGATCATACTCTTATTCATTTCAAAACAAGCTTCTTTAGTCGTTTGGAAACGAAAGTATTAAACCAATGCACGCTTTACCTGCTTCCCATTTTCTTATTTTTATTTGAAGTCATTTCCAACAAAAATGAAGGAATACTGTTGCTAAAGCATACTTACTTAAACTAGTTTAAAAAAAAACTTTCATAGTACCTCCTTTTAGGGTCACCTCTATATAAGGGGTAGTTTTTCTTATTCCAGGACCCTTGAATATGCATTCTCCATACCATAAAAATGGGGTGTATAGGAACAGCGGGGTGATTCGGAGCAATGCTTCTTGATTATACGAAGAAATTCTTCATAAATATACCGTCGGTGATTTTTGCAGTTAATTTTTTTTTGGATAGGTAATATTATAAGAAGTAGGAAAAAAATATTTTGGTCATTCTGGTGACACTATAATTCAACTTCGCAGAGATGGCCTATGACTCCTCCTTTTTTCAGGATTGTCCATTTTTAGGAAGGGGTGATACGCAGATGAAAATTGAGGAATGGGATTCGCAATTGATGGGGGAATTTGAATGGGTAGAAATTCTACCTATTTTAAGGAATGGACTCGTTTTCTCATTTGATTGACACGGGCCATCTCGTCGCGGTTGAATTATATTGGCTTCTTCGCAAGACTGAAAACGGGACGCTAAAAAAATCAAGTTTTCATGGTCTGCAAAACTTTGTATGTAAGTAAGTACAGACCCCTTTACATTTCAAATCTAAGAATAGTACCTTTTAATTATGCATATATCTGAGCAAAAGAGTACCACATTAGAAGAGACAGCATATTTTAATTGTGGCACAACAATGAAAAATTATTTATAATATCATAGGGTAAGGACATGCGGGGTGAAACGGAACACTTTGTTCTGTTGTTCCAATTCAAACTTATTTAAAGGAAAGTGTTTTGAAAAATCAAGATTCTAACTACAATTCTTCTAATCAAGACAAGAAAAAGGATTTATTACTATCTATCCCTTCTCATGAGTAACTAGATCTTGGAATGGCAGAAAGTTTCAGATTTCAAAAGATTTTTGCTCCAGGAGACTTCTTTTTACTTAAAATACAAGAGGGAAAGTCTCACAGATTTTATGTAGCAAAAGTCCAGCACACAGACAGTGATGAATAAGTGGCCAAATCTTACAGGACAATCACCGAAACCCAGAGATTTCAAGAAATTAAAGAAAAGGCAGCGTTCATCCCAGAAGATGTCATGAAAAAACTTGAGCCAAGCCACAAGTGCTAGTTTTATGGACAAGTACATATTGGTGGACGACGTGAGGGACTTCAATTTATGTTAATCCTTTGTATTTCAATTCAAAAGCATTTCTTAAAATTCGTTTTAATTCTTCATCAGTTCAAAATTATTTTGAATTTTGACAAATCATAAATGTTTACTGGTAGAGAAATTAAACTTTTATTTGACAGTAACTATCTGTTCTTATTCTTCTCCATCAATATTACTCATGTTTGTGCGACTTATTACAAGTTAATTAAAAAGAATAAAAATTTTAACATGTGTTTCGATTGACCTCCATCAGCGGGGTGATTCGGAACACCCCTAAATTCCTATATATATAAATAATAATTGTTCAAAATGTTTTGTCTTTGCTTGGAATTATCAAAAAAAAAAAAAAAAAAAAACCAAGACCGAAGTTTTTACCCAAAAACTCAAATTAAAAAAAAATCTTAACTATTTTTACAATCAAAGCGGAAAAGTTTACCGATTCACCCCATTTTACGGTACATTTCCCTCTGATTAAGGGGCACTATTTAAAGGGGAGTTAAAGAGAAAGCTTGCCAATATTGAATTAATTGAAAACATATTCATTTTCAAATTCCTGCTGATATTTACAATCATGCTTTTCCCCCTTAGCAACTTATTCATATGGGCTCAGGTCCGACAAATTGTGCACCGCCCATAATGAACTGTTTAGAAAACTTTTGAGTGTGATCATGCAGCTTTTTTTGTTGCATTGCATTGTAAATTACCTTTAAGTAAATCAATTAACAAATTGCTTCGAAATCTATATTCATAAATGACTACTTTTTATATGTATGTCCGGGGTAATCTTCCAAATTACCGGACCGATTTCAACCATTTTTTCACCGTAGATAGCTACAGTAACAGGGAGCAGGATAAGCTATAATTTATCTCTAAAAAGGTTAGTTTAAAAAAGTTATTTCGAAAAATAGTAACTTTCATATAGTTTCCCCATTAAATGATTAAATTTGCAGTCCATTGTTGCAAAAATTGGTTGCCTGCAACAACAATATTAATAGTAATCACAATGAAAACTTTGAATCAAGGCTTATCTGGAGTAAGTATGAAATTTACTGCTTTCTTAGGATTTTTATATTCATCTATGCCAATACTCGATACCAGGTTAAATAAAGAGAAATTGATTTTGGCAACAGTTAGAAAATAGAAAGTAATAAGTTTGATTTCACGTTCTCCTTTACACCCAGTTAATCTACCGCATGGTCACAAAAAATACCTCTGAGAAATATGATTCTACCGGGATTAGTTGAAAGTCATATACTTATTTTATTGGATTTGGTATGTTGCATATAAACCCGTGCGACGCCGGGCATATCAGCTAGTAATTTCTACAAATCGCAAAACTTTGATTCCACTAAATTTTGTTAATTTTTTATTTCTTATTTATGCAATTCTCACTTTTGCTTAGGATATATGAAACATTTTCAATATTTAATCTTAAACATAATGGTTTACGTTAATTATGCCACGATACTAAGCTTAGTAAGCGACATACATCAATTCATTATTCTTGTACCTCCCAACAAGGAACACCTCTATTAAAGGACAATAAGTCTTCTCCCCTTTGTGTCTCTTGTTGAGGGGTTGCACGAGAAGAAAGGAGTAAATGCTGAGTACTTTTTCTTTGAGCTCCAATCGCAGGGTAAAAGCACAAATATTCTGCAAAACAATGAGTACTTTTTTAGTCGCACTTTGCGGCAAGCGTAGGAAAAAAAATTGGACGATTTTTCCAAAAATATCTTAAGCAATTAGTCTAAAAAATATATTTTGAAGAAACTTAGTGACATACTTTTAATTTTGAAAGAAAGACTTGGATTAATTTGTCAGTTACCTGTGAAAAAAAAATTGTAGCAATGGTTTTTTTTTTTTTTTTGTGAGCGAACATGAAACGTGAAGTGAAAAGGAAATCCAATTTTTGACGAATTGCCAAACTTAAACTGTATAAATCCAGTTGGCTATAACTTCAACTTTATAGATAGTTGCTAATATTGCGAACACCAGTCCCGAAGAAAATAAAATTATAAATATAGACTTGTTGTAGCATCCCCGGTGACAGAAAGATAAAAATGCCCAACACAGAGAGAAAGGAATTCGAATTCTGAGAGGAAATCAAATCCGCAATACATTGAAACTTGAAAGCGAGAGACAAAAAAATGGTAGCAAGAAAATGTCGGAGAATTTTTATTCGAAACGTGTTCCGAATGCACTGAAATATTTTTTTCAGCTAGATCGTAAAAGTGATGGAAGATTCATAAATATTTCAAGTCGAAGCTGTATGAGTTTAAGGTCAAAATTCAAATTCGATTGTATTTGACTATCCCAGTCAACAAATGGCGCGGCGCTATTATTTCCGCACGAATTGGACGTTCCGTCGCTATTTTCTTTCAAGAAAAGAATGCGGGGGGGGGGGGGGGTAAAGAAAATGCAATTTTACTTCAGGTTTTCAACTATTTACTGTTTTGAAAATTATAATAGAGAAACAAAACATTCAAAGCACATTTTGAGTATAGAAATGATTACGTATTTAAATACGTACTAAAACAATCCAAGCTTTTTTTCACTGATTTATTTCAAAAGAGGGTTGAAAGCTCGTGCTTAAGCCAGTTTGAGGTTGACGGAAACTTGTCTTTTGTGTGTGCACAATATTTTTTTTGTCTCCCATTTTTTTAGTTTCTCCCCTTTCCTTTCAAGTACTAAGAAAGAACTTTTTTAAAGAATCAAATATGATGAATAAAAAGTTGAAAAAACGCACACATACAGACTTATAGATGAGGATGGGAACTCAAATTTCTGATGATGAGTTTCTGAAAACGACTTTATTAGTCACATGTTCTATATTATTTATCTATCCTGTTTCTGTTACCACGATAGATCTTCCCAATTTCTTTATCAAATTCCTTGATTTACCCCTCGTTTTAAAGGTTATGGTGCGGGCCACTGGCGAAAAATTGACCCACGGTCTGAAAATTAAGGACCAACCTATGCATTTTCCAAAAATCACATTTTCTGGGCGTATATTTAAGGACAAAGCCGTAACAGATTACGTCCGAGGACCTCTTGCTGAGCAGCCCCTGGTGCAGAATAACCCAGAGGTTATGGATTTGGAATGGAGCTTTAAGGATTTTGTGACCACGTTTTAACCACGTTTTAACATTTTTAACTTTTTCCTGTCGTAAAAATATCCCTGAAAGGAGTTGTAAATTAATTTTCCTTTGTTTTTTGAATGAATTATTTGGTACGCTGATCAAAAGTAACTTTTATATTGGCATCATTGCACCTCAAATATGCGCAATATCACATTCATGAAAAAAAAAATATTAAAATTATACTTAAAAGCTTCTTAGGGTTTTACTCTTAAGCAATTTAATTAAATAATAAGAACAGCAGCCAAAGTTACCAAAATTAAAAAAAAAAACTATTTTATTAAATTTTATTTCCTCAACAAATGCATTATATTTTCTTTCCTTCTGTATGCATAGACTACAATAACTGCACAAATTGTGATCAGTCAATTTAAGCTATATTCCCGATTTAATTTGAAATAATGCTAAAAAAAACGTACTAAAACGCAGAATGAAGGCAATTTAAACCTCCATGTAATGAAGAAAACGGCGTCTTCGCAACAAAAATTGCTTGCGTCTTACTTTCTTAAATTAAGAAAAATGATAAATGACTCCGGGTAATACTTTAGGCAGAAAAAGTGGCTCAACAAATAACTCGAGCTAATTTTCTGGAACTTTGTGTAGTGCTTTACTCACAAGCGAAATCTAATTTAAGAAAGAAATTTATTACTCTTGGTTCGAAACTTTGTTTGGAAACAGCAGATCTATCCATTATAAAAACATGTTAGAAACTACGGATGATCATTTTATTTTGTGTACTTAGAAGGTGCCTTGAACTTATATTATTTAATTTTTCATCAATTAACGAAATTTTTTTTCCAATACCAAAATTGAACTTTATGTTTAAATCGTCTCTTACACTGTTATGTCAGACTGTATGACACATTGTGTAAAATAACTTATGATTACATTTATATTGCTTAAAAAGTTATATTGCTTGCAATGGCCGCATATTTTTTATGGTAGAGATAATATACTTAAAAGTACGATTTTTTTAACAGTATCGAAGAAAAATATTTATGTCTACGAATCTGTACCAGTCAGCACAGGTTACGTTTTATCCAAAAAAAAAAAAAAAGAAAATCGTAAAATCCTTCTTAGGATGTACCATATGAAAGTAAGTAATACCTAATTTTTACAACTGAATTACAGTGAACTCTCACTTATACGCCGCCTCATTTATGCGCCTTTTTCACTTATACGACGATTTTAAATGGTCCCAGAACATTCCATAGCAAAATAATGACAGTATCGTTCATTTATGCGTCGCTCTAAAGATAAATATTTCACTTATGCGCCGAATTTTCCTTAAAATGTATGAAAATTTATTTATTTCCTTTAAAAAATAAGCACTTTTCTTTACTTTCCTCTTTAATCTATCGCTTTTATTGCTCACGGAAGGCATTTTTTCGCATGAACTAGAGTTCAGGAGAGGGACAATTAAATATTATGCATCGTTTTAAAGGGAAGAGTTTGTAATTAGGTATGCTACAACTTTTGTTTTCTCTTTATCATTGTAGTTACGTTACAGTAATTGCCAAACCGTAGTAATATGTCCCTTTTCTATTGAAACATTCTTATTCATACTCTCATTAGAACCTATGTTACGTTTTAGTCCTTTAAATAGGCTTGTTCACTTATACGTCTCTCTCACTTATGCGCCTTTTTCTGTTAGTCCCTAGGGCAGGCGCATAAGTGAGAGTTCACTATACTTATTAAAACTCTTTAGAACATTTTGTAATGTTTTTCCCTTCAAGGTACTGACATTTAAAAAAATGATAGACTTTCAAAGCTGTTTCTGCAATTAAAACTCTCTGCACGATGTGTAACGAGTTATACTTTCAGTTTGCTTTTTGAAACCGATCCATCAGAGTTTCATGTACTTTCGGTTTCCGCTTTTTGCATTCAGTTTAGTTTAAAACCAAATTAAAATCCAATCTACTCTAAATCCAAACTAATTTAACGTTAAAATTGCTTAAAATTATATGTAAGTAAGCGACTTTTCCTCAGTTCACTCTGCCACATCTTAGCACACTTTAAGTCTTTTATTTCTTTTTTCATCATTTTAAAACCTTTTTTAAAAATTTGTTGGTTGAAAATTTGCCATTTAATTATACTGTATCTATTATTACTATAATCAGTAAGTTTATAGGTACATGTCAACGAATTTTATTTTAAAAAAATTAGCCATTTTCTGTGTGATCTCATTTAAAGATCAATAATCATAGGATCAATTTCATAGTTATATTTTAAGAATCAGACGGTATTTACTTTAATTAGCTACAATATGATGCATATTTTTTAAAATTCATTGTAAATGATTGGAATATAACCTTAACTTGAAATTAACTAACTTTTGCCGCATAAAATCAATTTTTAATGCCATTTCCGAAAAAAAAAATTCTTAAGTTAAATGATAGTTAAAAGCACTGCAAAACTGAGACCATTATCACAGTACTCAAAAGTACACGTTTCTGATACAATTACAATTTTATTTTCTTTCTTACCCACAAATAAAATTAATTTATCATATTTTGAAAAATTAAACGAAACAAAAAAATCTTAACTTTTAAATAACTTTAAATGAAACAGGGAAACAATCCAATGCTTTTGACTTTTAACAATAATTGCATCACGTATTGCCCTGCCCCCTCAATTCTTCAACATTATGAAAACGTCCGCCAAAGAGTTGAAGAAAAGCAATCGAAGATGTTCCTTTAGATCAATACCGGAGCCCCCCCCCCCCCCCCGCAAAGGACCAGATTCTGTGGGAGGCAAAAGAACAACAGTAAAAAGAAATCACTTTCACCATTTCTTTCCGCGTTTTTCTTTTTTCTCTGCCCGATAGAAGGTAACAGGGATCCTCGGGGGTGTGGGAGACGAATAGCTTTAGGACTTGAGCCAATTGTGCCTTTTCTTTGGCTCTTTGTTATTGATGGGACTGATTTTTTATCCCCCTTTTCCTGCGATGTCTTTGTTACCGATAGGTGGCTATTCTGACCTATTTCACGATTAAGAAGCCTTGAGAATTGTTTTCACCTTTTTTTTTTCATCTATGGAAAAAGTTTGGTTTAGAGTCTAATGCATAATCTAAGTCTCCTGTATTTGGAGAGTCCATGCATTAAACATTTCCGTTTAAAGTGGAGAGAATTAGCATTTAAATGGATGGCATGACTCACCTCTGTTTGAAAAGGATCTTAAAATACTGCAGTTAATTACCGTATTGATTATCAAACATTGGATTATTATCATTCAAATGAATTTCGTTACTCTTAATGCAAACATGCATGAAAAAGTAATTTAAAAAGTTTGTTGTTGGTAAACTAATAGTTAAACCATTCATTTATTTTTATCTTTATGATCTAGATGTGTTTCTTTGTAGCATTTCTATTCAGTAGTATCTTCAGTAGTATCTAACTTTCAAGTATCAAGTTTCTTTATATTGTCACTCTATTTTAAAAGATATTGATAGAAAACTCTTAAACTAAAGAGTAAAAGACCGAGTACGTTCCAGTTTCAACAGAACTCATTAACCCCTTCCAGGCTCATTTTATTTCGGGATTACGAATCAAAAAATGTCAATTCTTTTATGTTTATTTTCATACATACATATCTTTTTAAACATAATAGCATCATTCGCATGCAACATTTCCTGAAAATAAATGTAAAAATATCTATTTAAATAAATGAGTAATAAATGAGTAACCTGTAAAGGTGGCTTTCTGTGTGGCAGAAATCATTATACTTTGGAGTTGGCGCCTACTCTTATCTTAAATCTACAGCTCAAAACACTGTATAGTTATGTTATCTAGTAGCAACAATAGTAAATAAAAGCATCCGAAAACACAAAAGGGACATGTGAAATAATTCGGGAAAGACTGGTTGTGCAGTGTTAATTTTCACAATGCCCGAGCTACACTCGGGATGAGCCAGAATGGAACATTTTGCTTGCCCGAGTCCAGCTCGGGAAAAGCCGAGAAGAGGTTAATACATCTGTTGCAGTTGAAATACTACGTTGACTCGGAAACCTTAATGACTTTTGAGAAAACCTACAGTTTAGAATTTTTCGTAAAAGAATTTGCAAAAGGAATGAAGAGCGGTCCTAAAAACTTTAAGAAAGATAAACAATCTATGCATGAATGTAATCTATGCTTCTCTATCATTTGTGGCACATTATTTGAGCTTATTAGTTATT
Organism: Uloborus plumipes; assembly: GCA_038373865.1. Classification (NCBI taxonomy): domain Eukaryota; kingdom Metazoa; phylum Arthropoda; class Arachnida; order Araneae; family Uloboridae; genus Uloborus; species Uloborus plumipes. The sequence goes on from JAXGGA010003849.1 coordinate 40,566, forward strand.
GTCGAATGGCAACAGTTAAGCGCGGTACGTATGAAAACGAATCTCGGATGAAAACCTATCTCAAAACGTATAATTTGATTCGATTAGTAGATCACGTTTTGGTAATGTCCAAAACTTTTCAATGGAGTTATTCAAAATATAATTAAAATGGTCGTAAAATTCTGAAAACTTCATTCCGTTAGAGAAAAAGAGATCTAAAAAGAAATATTGATAACAGAAATAGGTGTTTAAAAGAAAACGTAATTTAGAGAAAAATAAGACTTTCTGTCTGTTAAGCATCAATTTTGCAGTAATCATTCTTTAAAACGAGTTAGATCGGTTGTTTTGGAAGGTTTTAGAACAGGGTTTTCGAGCATAACAACATGCCTCATATAACCGGCGGACCGTTGTTTGGGTACTACTACCGAAATTATGTGTAGATCTTAATCACTTTTGACGTTGAAAGAAATTTCAAACTTGATATTTTCCACTTGACTAGTCTTTGAGAAACGTGTGCGTAGCTCTATTAAGTAGCTCTTAACCCCTTACCTGCAGCGGGCGTATATATAGGCCTTTCCGAAGTATGCTTCTCTGCAATGCACAACTATCAGTAAAGCTAGAATCATGGGGCATTGGAATGCAATTGAATGTCCTCGACATTGTTGCCTGTTCACTTACCCATTTTCAAGAAGAAGGTTCGAATTGGAGAGGGAAATACAGTAACCCCTCGTTGTATCGCGCTTTCCGGGGGACAAGAAAAAAGCGCGATATATCCGAAAGCGCGATATAACCGAGGTCATTAAAAATAGTTAAACTACACACTTATACACTAAAAGGCAGTCAGAGAAGGGGCGTGTGTTTTCTTGACACTTACCAGATGCGTTTTACTCATTGTATCAATACAAAAGCACCTTATTGAACAAAACAAAAGCACCTACTGAGCACCTTACATATTTTCTCAAAAATGGTTTCGAACTAAAAGTTTTTTTTTTGGAGGGGGGGAGACAAAGAAAAGAGTGATATATCCGAATGAGCGATATAACGAGGGGCTACTTTATTTCCGATACACCGCATAACTGTGCCCGCATGCGTGAAAACCGTTGATTCTAGGGAGTGAATCTCGTAAGTTTTCCTCGGCAAGGGGTAAGGGGTTAAGAAAAAGGTCTTGTAACACAAACTTCCCGATGTTGTTCATAAAACCAAATATTTTAAAACTAAATTTCGTGCAAAGAGTACTAATATAGAATAAAAGAATATAAAAAGAAATGTTGATCAATAGAACTTATTTACACAAAGTTTTACAATCATAAGAATTAAAAAAACGGCACGGTTTACATTCGTCAGTTTCTTGAATTACAAAACAATTTTCAGCATGATTTCAGTAATAAATTACAAGAACCATTTTAATGTCTTTTTATTCGAGCTACAAAAACAACATCCCTTAAAAAGCACCATTATTTAATGAAACGCTCTCAAAAGTCCTTCAAGTGTTTCCCAAAAGCATTAGTATTTATTAAACAGTAAGAAAATGCTTCAAATTATGTACCTACGTGTCTATAAAAATTCCCACTTAACGAGGCAAGTGAGGAAAAAACATAAGCAACTAATTATCTCCCACTCACAGCTGCCTTCTGAATTAAAAAGATGAAAAATTTGATCAGTCTCTTGACGCCTATTAAAACTATCGGTGAGCAGCATACGCGACTATCAAATTTAATAAATCTTGGTAACGCAATAGCGCTCGGAGCGCCACCATCTCCAACAATACGAACTACGTGGAGAAGCCATCTTGCCCTAAGAGATGATTAGTTGTCTACACCTCATTTAACCTTCCTCGCACCTAATTTGCATATTATTGACATCATTAAACTATTGGAAGCAGTTTTGGAAAATTAGTGTTTTTGTTCGCACAGGAAGGGAAAAGTAAAAGGGGAAAAAAAGGTGAAAGCAGAGATGGGTTTTTGGAGGAGAGCTTCAGGGTAAATCCAAAGGAGGTTAAGCCTAATATAAAAATCAATATCCCGCGTTATGGAGCATTAGGGCTCGGAATTACTTGTAACTGAGCAGAGTTTAGTTAAAGTAAAATAACTGTTTTAACTGGAGTTTAAATACTTGGTAAATGGAAGTTCTTTAAATAGTTCAATTTCAGCATTTTATCAGCTTTGTAGACTTTTAATATATAATAACATTAAATAATTGAATGTCTATTTCTGAAAACGTATTCAAAACAACGTATTGAACTACATACATATGCTTAATTTCTAACATCTTAGACAAACATATGACCGTAAAATATGAGGCCGCTCATCTTCTAATGTCCGAAGTGTAATAAATACCTTTGAGCCGAATGTATCATTGAGAACATTCGATGTAGCAACTTAGAAACTTTCGAAAACATAGTTAAGCTAAAAACTGTGGATTTACCATGTTGAATGTCTGTAATATTCTTCTCATAATTGCACTTATTTCATCTTCTTTGAAAATTTGTTACCAAGTCAAAACGTTTTTCAAGCTATCGCGCAAACACTTTAGGTACGTACATACTATTCTTACGGAAAATGCTTGTAAGAAATGTTCTACGAAGATTTCTCTGCTAATAATAAAGCTAAAAGTGGGTCTGTCTGTCTGTGACCCGCGTAGCGCCAAAACCGTTCGATCGATTTTTAAAAAAATTGGCACAAAATTAGTTCGTAACATGGGTGTGTGCGTCTCGAAGCGTTTTTTCGAAAATTCTATTTTGTTCTTTTTCTATTCTAATTCTTAGCTCAGTTTTCATACAAATTCAAAGAAATATTTCATACACATTTTCAAGTCTTATGTCATTCGAAAGCTTAAAATTTTCAACTAAAAATGATATAAAGTAGAAGTTTCTACGAGCATTAGAAGAGCTGTAATAACTGTTTTAGAATCCCGGAAATTCAAGGCTTACCTAGAGCAAAGCAAGCCAAACGGTTCTAAAATGGTTAAGCTCGAGAATAAAATTTGAAATAAAGATAAAATGAATTATTTTATCGCAACCGGAAATGAACTTTCATGTTGTTACCATGGTTACGTTTCAATACTTTTTTTGTTTCGTTCTTTTTCTCTTAATTGTTTCGTTCTTTTTGCCTTAATTGTTTTTATTTTCTCAGTTTTTAAGGAATTGAAACTCGGTAAATTATAAAAATATTGTATAAATTGCGATATTGCAACGTTCTTTCTAAAGTGTGTCATTTCGGAAAAAGTATTATTTTGTTTTTTAAGTTAGGAAAGAAAACTTTCTTCTTCTTTTAAAGTTTGGTAAGATTTCTGTTGGTTTCTCTGACTAACAAAATCGTTCTTACTTTCTCTTTTGGCTTATTTTTTGCACTTTTCCTTGGGGTTGCATTTGAATGTCCCCAAGGGGGTGTTTGCGGCTTTTATGGGGTAAATCAGTGTTAATTTCAATGCAGACAAAAGTATTATGAATTAGCGCAACCACTTGGCAATATATCGCCAAGCCTTTGGTCGCCAAGTGTTTGACTCTAATTTGGTGACATATCGCCAAATTAGCAACAAATTTGGCGAAAAAAAATATTTTTTAGATTTGGGTTCAATTTGGCGCTATTGGCGATATTTTGCAAAAAATCCACTGAATGATGTTAAAATCGACAATATTTAGGAGATTAATTATTGTAAAACATTTTTTTTGGCATTGTTTTGTGGCAAACTAGGGATGTAAATGTTTGAATTGTTTTCTTGCTCACTCCAAGGTCCAAGCACTATTTTAGCACTTAAGGCATCTACTAAGAAATTTACACGTAAAAGGAAGTAGAGTGGGGTCCATACCAGATTTTTATATCATGCTTTGAAGGAATTTCCGTTGAATTATAACTAAAATAGAGTATTTTTTCTGCTATATCAATTATTTTACAAATGAGCTTTTAATTTTATACCACGGGCAAAGCCGTGCGGGTACCTCTAGTAGAGGAATAAATTTAGTAAAATTATTTAAGTTAAGATTTCGACTTTGTCATCTACTCTTTCTTGTTATTGGCTTCGTTAAGTGGAGCCAACAGGGAAAGATGGTTTCTTTTCAAGCCACAATTTTTTTTTAAGAAACAAAAGTTTAAATCTAGATTAAGTAAGTCTTACACACACATATACTATGCATGCGCATACTCGTGGAAGGCCTTGCCCAGGAAAATCAGACAGTTTATAAGACCGAAAATATAATATAATATATATATATATATATATATATATATATATATATATATATATATATATATATATGAAAGACAGAATACAAAGTGAACGCAGATTAGCAGATTGAATTAATGACTTAAAACTTCAAAAGCAGAAGACAATCCAGTTTTATTTAATCAAAACTGCTTAGAACAAAGTCATTCATGTAATGATGTATAAATTTGGAATCAGTCAATTTTTAAACTGCTCAACTTTGTCAATTTTTTAAAGAATTTTCTTATCTTCTTTGCAGTAATAAGTTGCGTTGGAAAAACAATTACTTATCCAACTCCTGGAAAAAAAGTGATTTTGGCAATCCATGGATTTCATTAAATCTTGATGCAACCTTCTATTTGTTTCAAAGTTTTGCAGTATAATACATTTGAGCAAATGATTAGACTATTGAAACCTTCATCCAGCTTCTCTTACCTCAAAAATTGGCTAGTCTATTCCGTTATTTAGTTCTTTATTAAATTTGCAGGGCCAATTCTCTTTCCCTTCGAACATTATTAGCAGCGCCATCGCATTAGGAACAAGATGGATCTTTACAATACGGTTCTATTTGCAACGGGAGAAGTCTTAATTGCTGTAGGACTCGGTGATAACAATTCGAATTAATCTATACAGCTGGGCGCTCTGTTTCCGGTTTGGCCTGTTTCGATTTAAAGAAACTTTACGATAATGTTTTTCGTCGGAAGAGTTCTTACGTTTTTTTTACTCTCCTTGCGTTAACTTTTTCTTCGCCAAGGTTATTTTCTCCGTCTTAGAAATTTACTAATTGTATTAGTCATTACTGTTTGTAGTTCTTCGATTTTTTCCTTATTTTCGATTTATTCTTGTACCAGAAGTGCACATACTTGATTGAGTTAGGGATTACAAAAAGGGAAAGTGTTAATAACAAGTAAATGTTATTTTTGTCTAACCTTTACATTAATTCTGTTAGCAATAGATTTTTTTTCTTTTCAAGGGATACTAAGCATTGCCATTTTTAAAGCATAGTTCTCTTACAATAGCTTGAAATTCATCATTCTTTAAAATTTAAACTTTTAAAAATACTCATGTTTAAAGAAAGTTAGAGCACGAATTTTGGTTGTTTTTGAGTGGTGCGAGAGCCGCCATTAGTATGAATGAAAAAAACACAAAACTACGAATTATCGCGAAAAATAAGAACTATAATTCATAACTCTTAACAAAATTAGTTTTGCCTGAAGGTCAAACTTGTCTAACTTGATGGGAGATTTCGCTAATAGTGGTAACAAGTTGAACCGTACGAAGCATTCGCGCACTAAAGTAAGAATTTAAAAATGTGCTTTGAATCAAAATTTTTCGAATAACAGTCGAAATTGTCTGATCTGCTAGGAAATTTTTCGTTTACATAATTTGAAATCTGTAATAGCGGAATGCACCATGAACACATTGCTTGAGAAGACATTTTTTCCAAAAATGGATCGATAACAGCTAATCATGCGTTTAGTTACAAGTTCTTTTGAATGCGCTTTTATTAGTTTCACATGTGGGTTTGTATGTATGTATGTATGTACTCTGAATAAAATATAAAATCCACGTTCTTTACAGTTACAAAACTAATATATTTAATACTATCATTACTACTAAGGGCTAAACTACATTACATGTTGATGTCTGGACCATCATTTCAAATTTTCCAGGGGGGGAGCAAAGGGTATATACACAATGTAAATTTGCCAAAAAAAAAATGGTAAAAACCACGTCTACTTACATGTAAATACATTGATTTCCCAAAATCAGGGGGGGGGGCAATCGACCCCTAACTTGGGGGGAGGTGTCAATTGCCCCCAATGACGGGCCTGGTTGACGTATTATAAGTGTTTCAGTTGTTTGTAAGTAACTGAATAAAAGATAAAATTCAAGTTCTTTGCCAATATAAAAGTAATATATTTAATACTAAAGGGTAAACTATATTATACGTTGACGTATTATAAATGCATCTAAAAGCGTATTTTTTAGTTTTTTAAAAACTAATTTAAAGATTATTTATTGTTCAATGGTTATCGTAAGGATTCCCCCTTTACGTAAAGCATTATATTCTATAATTCCTTCCAGCATTGTCTCCATACAAATGCTTCATTTCAGATCATTGGTTCAAAAGATTAATAAAAGTCAATGTAATAAACATGGGTTGTCTCCACCAGCTGCAAGCAGTCCTCTCTTCGGCGAATACTCCACCTTGCTTTTGTGCGTTTTTCCCCCTTTTATATCGAATGATTTGCTTTTGTCCGGGGACGTCTGCTCCTGACACTTTCTTATTGACTTCGGGATGGATGCAGATGAAGCCAGTTACCCGCAAAAGAGTTGGGAAAGAATTGGGGAAATTCGTCTTCTTATATATTGTGGAGATGTTCAACGAATTTCATTTCTTATGACGTTAATATTGAAGTTTTTTTTAATGAAATAGGTTAGACCGACCAGTGAATGGACACTTACGTGAAATTTCGTTTAAAAAAATTTATAGCATCGTTAAAAATTGTAGAATTTTCCACATGACAGTAAAACACTTTATGTGATATACAGGGTGTCCACTCCTATCGTGGACCAATAGCTAATTTCTAAACCGTTAGAGATAAGCATATAGTTCATTTAGGAAAAAATCTCTAAATTACGAAAGGAATTTTGGGTCTATTCAATGTTTTTCAAAAAATCAAATTTTGAAAGAGTTACGAAACTTAAATTTTTATGCGGCCCCCCAGTCCTATCAATCATATTTAGTAAAACATTCTTGACACTGTAACTTTTAAAACTTAAAAAAAATCACTGTTCTACGACAAAAATTGACAAAGTTATGACGTTTTGAAAAATCAAGATTTTGAAGGATTTCGCATACGGTCCCTTAAGCGATCTCTCGATGACGTCATGAAACAATGCAAAATCTTGATTTTTCAAAACGTCATAACTCGGTCAATTTTTGTGGTAGAAGAGTGATTTTTTTTTAGTTTGAAACGTTACAGTGTCAAGAATGTTTTACTAAATATGATTGATAGGACTGGGGGGCTGTATAAAAATTTAAATTTCGTAACTCTTTCAAAATTTGATTTTTTGAAAAACATTGAATTGACCGAAAATTCCTTTCGCAATTTGGAGATTTTTTCCTAAATGAACTATATGCTTATCTCTAACGGTTTAGAGATTAGCTATTGGTCCACGATAGGAGTGGACACTCTGTATTTAATTATTTTTGAAAATATTGCGCAAATTTTTATGGTTCTGGGTCAGGTTTTTTGGGGGTTAAAAGGAGAAAAAAGTGCCTTGACCCAGTAAATGAACACATCGAACAAAAGACAAACTCAGCATTTTCTAGCCATACTCTTTTTGAAAATGTATAGAAGGAAGTTACTACTGCCCAGTTTGTTTGAAAGAAAAAAAAGTTTTAAAAACTTGTTTTTTCACGAAAATTAAGAGGTGTTCAATTACTGGAAGTGTTCATTCACTGTTCGGTCTACTCTATATTTGCTAACATAATCTAGTTTAGTTACTTATCAAAATTTTCCGGAATCGTAGTCTCACCATGGAAAAGAATGTTTGGCGTCTCGATCCTGCAATATTGTTTTAGTACTGTAGTATATCATTTAGCGTCAATTCAAGTGATTCGGTTAATTTTGATCCACTTTAATTTTTTTACATATTCGTTTTGTAAATAAACAAAGTAATAAATAGGAAGAAAACTCAAAAACCTAGGGCTGTACTTTCCTTGGATGATTAAAACATACTTCTCTGCTTTTCATTTTGTATAAAAAATAGGCAATATTGTACACAACTAAATGTATCATTCAAGAATTCTGAAGTTGCTGCTCTGACGCTATTTTTGGAGCTATTAAAATTGCTCTTAATACCAAAACCAAATAAGCAATAAATTATTTTGGGTTGAAATAAGCAAACAGTAAAATAAACTTCTTTAAAACAAAATTTCCAAATATACCTGCATTTAGTCGTTTAGGATCGAAATTACTTATATCCATTTCGCGAAATCCATAGGTCCACATTTGGAACTATGGATCTAAAGGCTCTAAACCTTTATTTTATATTCACTTTTTGTTGAGATCTAGTGGTTTCTTACCTATTGCCTTTAAGCCAAAGGTAAAAAATATTTTTATTTATATTTCATCAAATAAAATTATTTTTCATAAAAAATAGCCTTACTGCTTTTTATCCTAAACGAATCATATGTCATTGGATGGGAAATAATACGAACGACTACAATGAATTAATAATGCAAAAGTATTATTTAAAAAAAACTGCCCAGTACCCAAACACATACCTAGAAACATTAAGAAAGGTAAAACGTTTTTTGCTTATTTTATTTTAGATAGCATATAAGTTGGAATATTCTTTCAATGTGAGCGATTGAAAAGTAAAGTGCTTTTGCATAGAGGTATACTGTTTTAAAAATAAAGAAATAATCTAGAAAGCGTGATTTTCTACAGATATATTAAATATTTCCCAATCTATTCTTTAAGCTGTTATTTATTCCGAAATTCAATTTCTTATTTCATAATGCGCTCCAGGTACATTTTGTGAATTTAATTTTTCCACCTCGATAGAAATCATTCCCCAGCAAACGTATTTCAAAACGAACATCAAGTTCAAAAGAAACTGGACCATATTATTAAGAAACGCAGTCGTTAAATTTAATGGGTTTCTCCTAGACCAATAAAATCTAGGATTCCCATTTCTAGTCTCTTATTAATTCAGTTTCTTTGTTTGGATGTAGTATTTTATAGAGGTTTGGTTTCGCAGATGATTAGAAGAACAAGGAGATGGTTTCGTTTTCGCTAGCCGGTGAAAAGTTTCCTTGAAGAAGTGTGCATCGTTTGATGTTTTCTCCTTTTTATTTTTCCCTTTTCCGAGAAAAATTCATTTTAATGAGGTTTTAAAACTATTTGGTTTCTTAATTTAGTTACGCGTTCAAAGTTTCTACTTTTTGAAATATTTTCCTTTGGAGATTTTGAAAGGACTCGCAATAAAATGATAATTGTGATATTATGTTACCTAGAATATCAGCATTAATTGTTACATCTATACCCAATATTCCTAAGCCTTTGAATTAGAAATTTGTTGCACTTTTATGACACGTCTGTTTCAAAACTAGATTGTTTAAGTCGTTATTTTGATTGCTTTTTAATTCGAATTAGAGTTTAAAAATTATGTATATAATGATAATGATGTGTTCCGAAATTCTGGGAAGAGAGACGATTGGTTTCCGAAAGGCCCCCAAAGTGGCCATTTTCCGGGACATTAAGCATTCGATCCAGGAACCCTTATGTGAGATTGATTATATCCTTGGATTTGGTCATGCCTGGGAGAAAATACAGTACATCACAGTACATACAGTACAGTAATCATTAGGGATGCACCGATTAATCGGCCATAATCGGCCACTTTGCCGATTATTAATAATCGGTAAAATCGGGCAGATTAATCGGCGGAAAAAATATTTTTTTAATATTATTTTTTAAAGTAAACCATTACTAAGAAATTATGATGAATAATTTTATTAACAGTAATAATAATCCTCACCGTTGATGTAAAGTTTTTAATACATTAATTCTCCTATTTTGAATAAAAATGCACATAGTTAACGTAGCAACATTTTTCATGCGTCGATACTTTTCTCCTTGCTTTTAGATAATCTTCAATTTTCACAAAGAATAAAAGTTTTGAATTACATAGCTACTTATAATTGAAAAATTGAAACTGAAAGAACTTCAAAATTGGATTGCTCACCACACAGACTCCCCTCCTTTATTTATTATTTTTTTTTTTTGAATTTTCATGTCTAGTTGACATAATTAGCAATGTGGTAATGCAATATTATTAACAATAATATGAAAATTAGTTCAGAGAAATTTGATAAAATTTTGAAATTATTTTAGGAAAATTAGGAAAATGGAAGAAAAAATGAGGAACTATTTCAAAAGTTAGAATTGTAAAAAAAAAACGAAGAAAAAAGTGTAACGGTGAAATTGGTAGTACTGAAAACAACCATTTTAATCATTAATCGGCTTGACCGATTAATCGGCCGATTATCAACTGCCGATTAATCGGTAATCGGTAATCGGCCAATTTGCTTATCGGTGCATCCCTAGTAATCATTATGCATATAATGACAATTTTTCTTAGATTTTTGTGATTTTTCTACATCATATGAATGTATTTATTAATAATTGTAGTTACCTCCCCCCTCCTCCTTCATTTCTGGTATATTTATATGTAATATCTATATTACTCATTCAATGAATTTAAGGAAAAACATGGATTCTATGAAAAACCCAATAAAATTTTGAAGATTTCTAGAACAAGTATTTATATGATGCGTTTTTGGTTCAGTAACGGACGTATCTTGTGAGATACGACCCTTACGGAGGAAATAATAATGTTTAAAAAATTGTTTTGGAAACCTTCTTTAACATATTTCCAGTTTTGTGAAAGACTGATAAGTCTGTTACCGTGGAATTACCCTTTCATATTAAGTGAAAGTTTCTGATGATAGTCAGTGGCGTATCCAGGGGGAATGCCAAGGGACCAATGCACCCCCCAAGATTTTGTAAGACTATAAAAAATGGTGGCACCGAATTTTGAAAAAACATGTAACCTTCATGTAAATATGCTTCAGGTTTTTTCAACGAAAAATACTTTATGGACACTGAAACATTGTCATATTATTTTCTGTTTTCGACAATAAGAAGCAAAACTAATTGTTATTCTGTAATTGTGGAAATGTAAGAGGAAAATGAGCGATGTACCCGCGGATTATTGTTCCTGCGTGATATTCATTTTTGTGAAAAAAAAAAAAAATCTTTGAGCAACGTTCAATAGAAAAAATTAAATCGAAATACTGCGTTTTTAAAGATTCACCATATTTCTTGATTTTTTTTTTCTTTTCTCATCACAGTGTCGATGTTCGATGTGCACCCCCCAAAATCAATTCCTGGATACGCCACTGATGATAGTACTTATGCTTGAAAATTTAGTTGCCCTGAAGTTCTGATTCGTTGGTTCGTCCCCATGGTAAAAAAATGAAAATAAATAGTTTATTTTTGTATTTTTAAGTTGAAATATTCGATTTTTGTGCACAGAATCTTTCGGAAACAAAATAACCTCCTGTTTTAGAAGATACTTGAGAAATTTACCGACAATTCTTCAACAATTCCATGGAACACTTCTGTGGAAAGATTCTTTCATTGAAGCCTCGCAGAATTTCTCGCCCCATCTCCCAAAAAATGGAATCTTCTCTGTATTTCCTCCCAGGCATGACCGAATCCAAGGATATAATCAAGCTCGCATAAGGGTTCCTGGATCGAATGCTTAATGTCCCGGAAAATGGCCACTTTGGGGGTCTTTCGGAAACCAATCGTCTCTCTTCCCCAGGATTTCGGAACACTTTTTATCCTTAAGAAAATGACTGGAGGTTCAGACAATGGCTTCTGAACCTTCGATAAGCTTATGGACACTTTTTCGAAGGAACGTAGCGCTCGAACATAGCCAGGAGAAATCTCACGGGAATACTTTGTGTGGGGAAATTAATTTTACCTTTTGTAAAATCTTCCACTTCACTATAAATATGTGTTAGCTGTGCTTTAATAAAATCTGCTATTCGAAACTTGAAACTTTCTTCTGTAGAATTTCTAGGGCTTCGAACTGACAATTTATTAGTGTGAGTATTAAAGCGATAAATGTGAAAAAGTGTTGCTTCCTTTAACATACTGACATTGGATTGAAGTCCAACAGAGGGGATTTATAACTACAAAATTTTTTATACAATGGTAGGAAAGTATTTTGCAAAAACTCCCTTTATCATTATTATTTTACTTGACCAACCGGATCAATTTTCTTCAGAAACAAGTATGTTTGGTCGTTTGAAAGACTTAACGGCCAATAGATTTTTTTAATGACGGAATAGGGGAAGCAATCATAAGTAAAAACACTTCTAATCTATAAGTTCAATAATAACTTTGAACAATTTTTAACTCGTATTTCTTTTAAAGGATGTTTTTTTGTTTTCTTAATATTACTTGATTGTCAAAATAAGTAGATGAGAAGAGGACATTGCGAAGTATCATTTATTTTTCTTTAAACTTAACGTTGACCACCTAACCGGAACGTCTGCTTTGCACCCCCAGAGCCCTCGGTCCAAAAAAAAAAAAAAAAAGAGATGGGCACAGTAAGCCTTGGAAGCTGTGGGCTGTTGTTTTTCACGGAGTTCAGTTTCATTTCATTTCACACCTCCAGGGTCCCCCGTACCTACCACACCTTCGTGGTTTAACCGGGATAGGGCCCTGAAGGGCGCACGGAGTTCAGTTTAGTAGTATGTGTGATTTTTATATTCAAATACGAGGAGCAGTAGAGCCATTATCTATTGTAATATAGTCTACCGACTTAATTAGGGATGCATCGATTAATCGGCAGTACCGATTAATCGGCCATAATCGGCCACTTTGCCGATTATTAATAATCGGTAAAATCGGGCAGATTAATCGGCGGAAAAAATATTTTTTTAATATTATTTTTTAAAGTAAACCATTACTAAGAAATTATGATGAATAATTTTATTAACAGTAATAATAATCCTCACCGTTGATGTAAAGTTTTTAATACATTAATTCTCCTATTTTGAATAAAAATGCACATAGTTAACGTGGCAACATTTTTCATGCGTCGATACTTTTCTCCTTGCTTTTAGATAATCTTCAATTTTCACAAAGAATAAAAGTTTTGAATTACATAGCTACTAATAATTGAAAAATTGAAACTGAAAGAACTTCAAAATTGGATTGCTCACCAGACAGACTCCCCTCTTTTTTTTTTGGAATTTTCATGTCTAGTTGACATAATTAGCAATGTGGTAATGCAATATTATTAACAATAATATGAAAATTAGTTCAGAGAAATTTGAAATTATTTTAGGAAAATTAGGAAAATGGAAGAAAAAATGAGAAACTATTTCAAAAATTAGAATTGTAAAAAAAAACGAAGAAAAAAGTGTAACGGTGAAATTGGTAGTACTGAAAACAATCATTTTAATCATTAATCGGCTTGACCGATTAATCGGCCGATTATCAACTGCCGATTAATCGGTAATCGGTAATCGGCCAATTTGCTTATCGGTGCATCCCTAGTAATCATTAGGCATATAATGACAATTTTTCTTAGATTTTTGTGATTTTCCTACATCATATGAATGTATTTTTTAATAATTGTAGTTACCTCCCCCCTCCTCCTTCATTTCTGGTATATTTATATATAATATCTATATTACATATTCAATGAATTTTATAAGAAACATGGATTCTATTACAAAACCCAATAAAATTTTGAAGATTTCTGGAACAAGTATTTATATGATGAGTTTTTGGTTCAGTAACGGACGTATCTTATAAGATACGTCTCTTACGGAGGAAATAATAATATTGAAAAAAAAAAAATGTTTTGGAAACCTTCTTTAACATATTTCCAGTTTTGTGAAAAACTGATAAGTCTGTTACCGTGGAATTGCCCTTTCATATTAAGGGAAAGTTTCTGATGGTAGTACTTATGCTTGAAAATTTAGTTCTGATTCGTTGGTTCGTCCCCATAGTAAAAAAAAATGAAAATAAATAGTTTATTTTTGTACAGTGAACTCTCGCTTATACGCCGCCTCTTTTATGCGCCTTTTTCACTTGTACGCCGATTTTGAATGGTCCCAGCACATTCCATAGCAAAACAATGATAGTGTCTCTCGTTTATGCGTCGCAAGATAAATATTTCACTTATGCGCCGAATTTTCCCTAAAATATATGAAAATTTTTCTATTTTCTTTAAAAAATAGGCATTTTTCTTTATTTTCCTCTTTAATCTTTCGCCTTTATTGCTCACGGAAGGCATTTTTTCTGCATGAACTAGAGTTCGAAGAGGGACAATTACCTATTATGGATCGTTTTAAAGGGAACAGTTTGTAATTTGGTATGCTACAACTTTTGTTTTCTCTTTAGCATTATAGTTACGTTACAGTAATTGCCAAGCTGTAGTAATATATCCCTTGTCTATAGAAACATTCTTATTCATTCTCTCATTGGAACCTGTGTTGCGTTTTAGTCCTTTAAATAGGCTTGTGCACTTATACGTCTCTCTCACTTATGCGCCTTTTTGTGTTGGTCCCTTGGGCCGGCGCATAAGTGAGAGTTCACTGTATTTAAAAAATTGTTTTGGAAACCTTCGAAGTTTCCTTATAGAGAAGTAGAGATCACGTTCTTCCTAAATTATGTGAAATAAAACAAGGATTTAACATATTTCCAGTTTTGTGAAAAACTAACAAGTCTGTTACCGTGGAATTGCCGTTTCATATTAAGTAAAAGTTTCTGATGATATAGTACTTATGCTTGAAAATTTAGTTGCCCTGAAGTTCTGATTCGTTGGTTCGTCCCCATAGTAAAAAAATGAAAGTAGCTTATTTTTGTATTTTTAAATTGAAATATTCCAGTCACAACAGGAATAATCATTGCATTAAGCTTTTTGTGCAGAGAATTTTTCGGAAATAAAACAACCTCGTGTTTTGGAAAAAATTTGCGAAATGTGTCGACAATTCTTCAACAATTCCAGGGAACACTTCTGTGGAAAGATTCTTTCAATGAAGCCTAGCAGAATTTCTCGCCCCATCTCCCAAAAAATGGAATCTTCTCTGTATTTTTTCCCAAGCATGACCGAATCCAAGGATATAATCAAGCTCGCATAAGGGTTCCTGGATCGAATGCTTAATGTCCCGGAAAATGGCCACTTTGGGGGTCTTTCGGAAACCAATCGTCTCTCTTCCCCAGGATTTCGGAACACTTTTTATCCTTAAGAAAATTACTGGAGGTTAAGACAATGGCTTCTGAACCTTCGATAAGCTTATGGACACTTTTTCGAAGGAACGTAGCGCTCGAACATAGCCAGGAGCAATCTCACGGGAATACTTTGTGTGGGGAAATTAATTTTACCTTTTGTAAAATCTTCCACTTCACTATAAATATGTGTTAGCTGTGCTTTAATAAAATCTGCTATTCGAAACTTGAAACTTTCTTCTGTAGAATTTCTAGGGCTTCGAACTGACAATTTATTAGTGTGAGTATTAAAGCGATAAATGTGAAAAAGTGTTGCTTCCTTTAACATACTGACATTGGATTGAAGTCCGACAGAGGGGATTTATAACTACAAAATTTTTTATGCAATGGTAGGAAAGTATTTTGCAAAAACTCCCTTTATCATTATTATTTTACTTGACCAACCGGATCAATTTTCTTCAGAAACAAGTACGTTTGGTCGTTTGAAAGACTTAACGGCCAATAGATTTTTTTAATGACGGAATAGGGGAAGCAATCATAAGTAAAAACACTTCTAATCTATAAGTTCAATAATAACTTTGAATAATTTTTAACTCGTATTTCTTTTAAAGGATGTTTTTTTGTTTTCTTAATTTTACTTGATTGTCAAAATAAGTAGATGAGAAGAAGACATTGCGAAGTATCATTTATTTTTCTCTAAACTTAACGTTGACCACCTAACCGGAACGTCTGCCTTGCAACCCCCAGAGCCCTCGGTCCAAAAAAAAAAAAAAAAAATGAGATGGGCACAGTACCGTAAAGTCGGGTTACTTGGACCCTAAGGGGTTACTTGAGCCCATTACAGTAAAATGATAAAATCTAGGTTTGATACTTATTAGTTGAAGACTTGCACGTAGTTCCTCGTTTCTCCTCTAGGTAGAAGCACTCTGCAGTCTCTAATGCTAGTACCATACCCAGATTTTATCATTTTACTGTGGGCTCAAGTAACCTCCTTGTGGGTCCAAGTAACCCGACTTTACGGTAGGCCTAAGAACCTGTGGGGTGTTGCGGCACGGAGTTCAGTTTAGTAGTAAGTGTGATTTTTATATTCAAATACGAGGAGCAGTAGAGCCATTATCCATTGTAATATAGTATACCGACTTAATAAAAAATGTGTTTAACTCTTTATGGTCCACAATTCTTTTTCCTAAGGAAACAATTTTTTCCTTACAAATCTCAATCAACGGAGATCATAGGTGACACACCCACTTATGTTTTAAAGACTTTCTGCTGCCGGTAGATACGAATGTGCCGAAAACGTCACAAAGTTCTATTGTGGAATAACTCACTTAGCTACGGAGGCAAAATGATTCTGGAGGTGTGTGTCGAATTCGGCACACCTGACGTCGAAGGGTTAAAAATGTTTTCCAGATGTTGCAGGCAGTGAATGTTCCAAATGAAATACTAGTGTACGTATGTGTGCCTTTCATACAGTTTCTACTCGCTTTTTAAAGTTTAATTAAGGTGCGTTTTTAAAAGTTAAAACGAAATGATGAACCCATATTTCTCTACTATTCTTTGCGACGCACTATTATCTCTTCAATTATCACTCTTTTAATCTTTTATTACATAAAATAACTTGCTAGATCTCTAAATAACGTCTTTAAAATACATTCTCGTCTTAGTTTTTTTAAAAATGGTTTCGTTTTCGTCTCACAGTTGCTTAAAACAAAGTGCGTGTCAGTCCTCGAAACAAATAATTTCAACAGCCATTTGAGAGGCAGTCGTATAACTGTCAAGACATATTTCATATGTTTAGTTAAATGGACCGCGAAATGTTTTTCAAATACAAATGAACGATCAGGCAGTTGGTGAAAGCATAAAAACGTTTTACTGCTAAAATAAATTTCTAAAAACGGTCGTAAAATATGATTATGGATGATAGATTTTTCATGAAAGCTTTGTCATTTTACTCATTGCTTTAAATATGGCTGCATTATGCTTTCTCCTGAGTGGTCTTTTAAGTAATTCGGATATGCATATTCGGAGCAATAAATGCTAAACAAAGAATGCAGTTTCTCAGATTATTTATTTTTTCGACGAAGATGTCTGGCTTTTAATAGATGTCGCTCTTTTGAATGCTTCTTTGAGATGTTTGTGAGGTAAATGCGTTCAATATTTTTTACGAGTACTTTTAAAAAATAAATATAGGAAAATTAAAGAATGTTTATTTTTTGGTGTCTTTTCGGAAGTATTGATGAAAACGTTCTGTCGTTGAATTACAAAGCAGAAGTTTAGTCAACTTTGTTACGAGTCCACTTTTATTTCAGGTTTTCTTAAAAAATAGTTGATCAAGTTCTCTTAAAAACGCAGGAAAATTATTGAAAAATATTTTCAAGTAAGGTGGTTGCAGTCGATGAAATATCTAGCTGTTGAGAGACTAGTGTAGAAAAGCCGTGAGGGCGCCAATAAGTGCTTTGGGTGTTAACCAAAACTTTGCTTTGGAGCCTAACAACTTTTTAACATTATTCAATTTTAAAGAATAAGTTTTTGAAAGGATTACGCATAGTAGATAGTAATTTTAGATTTCTTTGTATGGTACACCGTGACACAACGGTAAACACTTATACTGGCAACAAATTTCAGGAATTTCAGGAACCTATTTCAGGAAGTGAGTTTTTTCTCAAGCAATTTTGAAGGAGAACACTGGACTTTACAATTTTGAACAAGAATGGAGCTGTACCCAATGCTCTTTAAAGGAGTTATTGAACTGTTAAATATATGAGTTGTTAGGTTTATATAACTTTAGTTTGTATGTTAGCACAGTTACAACTAGCATTAACAATGGTTGGGGCATTGTTTGTTACTATAATTAGGGCCCTGCTCCACATCAGCGTAAAACGCGACCGAAACCGAAGGCAGAAACCGAAAATCCGGGTACTTTCCATAGAAACACCAGTTAACTCCATTTTATGTTACTGCTTTATTTTTCTGCTTTACGTCAATGTAGAGCAAGGCTCTTACTCTTTCTAACGTTTCAGTTTTATTTTCTTATTTGAAGAACATGTTCAAAGAGATCGTTGCTTTGAAATATTTATATTGCAACAAGCAATTCTGTATTTCTTTGGAAATGTGTTAGTGTTATTCATTATGAAATGCTAAAACGAATTCAAATACAGCTATTTCAAATATCATACAAATTCATTTTTTTTTCTTTTGCAGGTAAGAAAATTTTTCTAAGCATTTTCGAACTTTTGGTGAGTGATTTTGTGCTTTTTATATCTCTTTCAGGTACAAAAATATTTGACAAATTATCTTACATGTACAATGTTTTTTTTTACAAGATAAAAAGCATCGATAGGTTATTAATGTGTTATTAGATACATCTTTAAAGCTGTGTTATTGAAATTTCTTAGACATTTTTAAAATTTTGGTTTCAAAAGTAACTCACCAAGCAACTAGGGTGTATATGAGATGTATTTTGTACCACGCCTATTGCCTTGAAAGATATAAATGACGTCAAACATTTGAAAAAAACAAACAAACGCCGATTTATAAAGAAAACTGCAATTAAAGCATCTGGAAATACAAATAGTAGAAGCAATTCTCATCTATTTTTACGCAAAGAGACTTCGTAGATGATGCTGTACCGTTTGATTTAGAAAAAAGTTTCAATTATGCTATCCAATCTATAGTTTGATTTCTGCAAGCATTTCATTCAAAACTTCAAAAAGCCCACCTTCGCTTTTTACTGCATTAATTCATTCCTTTCCCAATCGAGGAATAATCATTATACCGCCGTGCTAAACGCAAAAGTGGTATCTGCAGTTGAGCTCAAACTGAGATATTAGGACCTTGCTCCACATGAGCGTAAAGCAGAAAAATAAAGCAGAATCGTAAATGGAGCAAATAGTGTTCCTATGGAAAGTACCCGGATTTTCGGTTTCTGCCTTCGGTTTCGGTCGCGTTTTACGCTGATGTGGAGCAGGGCCCTTACTCTTTAAAGGTTTGCCCACCATGTATTTGATTGAGATGAAACTTTTTCAGATTTTTTTTTAGAAATACTTCCCGTTCTCAATTGACCATATAGTTTTGTATTTAGGCAAAATACGCCGCAAAGAGCCACCTGGTGGCGCTAACTCAATTTTTTTAAAGAGTGCATATGCCACTTTTGGGCTTACTATTGGAATACTATTCATTTAAAACCTAAAACAATAGTTTGTCTCTTCTCATTTTCAAAATTTTGTAATATCGCTGGAAACCAATAAAAGGACTCGTAGTTTAAGGGTTTTTTTTATTTTAATTTTAAAAATAAATCACATTAACTAAAACGAGTAATAATTAAATTGCCGAACTAAGTCTATTTTTGTGATAATGACATGATTTTCTAAAAGCATCTAAAGATTAAATAATGTGCTCATTTTAATTCAATAACCTAGCCATATACTAGCAAAAGGAAATTAATATTTTCAGGAGACTGCTTTTAAATTTGTTCTTTGATAATTAACGGAAGCGTGCGTTAAATCCCATCATTCGGTACATTGGGAAATATCAGTCGTAGCAATATGAAAGAGTATAGTGATTATTAGACTGTCCCAAAATTGTATGGGGAAAAAAAAAATTTGGAATTTCAACTCGCATACCATTTTATATTGTGACATTTGACATAAATAACTGTCTTGCAAAATTTTGAACCATTTGAAGAGTATTAAGTGACAACTCAACGCCCTTAAAATTTTTGAAAACCCTATTTTATTGAGTATTTCTGTTTAAAAAATTTTACGCAACACAAAATTTTCAAACTTATCACTTACAAATGAACAAAAATGTCAGTTTTAAATGTTCTACTAGCTGAAATCACTTGAAGTTCTTTTTGTACGGCAATTCCACCAATTTTCTGTGGTATTCAACTATTTGGAAAATTAGTTGCTGCTGTTCTTCATCATGTATGAGGTTCAAATTGAAATCACTTGCCAATTTAACTGCCCTCTCAGCACAATCATTGACAACCTTTAATGCTGACACTACTCCCTTAGCTTTGGTATATTCATCTTTTTCAGCCCAGGTTTGGGGATCAGCTTCTAAAAACGTATAATCAAGTTTCATAACCGTAAACAGATTCATTGTTTGCTCTGTTACGAAATCTGACAATTTCTTATCCCTAAAAGATTTAACAAGTTTGGCTTCTAGTCTTCTGGGAACCTTTTTAGATTTTGGTCGCTGTAAAGCTTCAAGCTTCAACCATGGCAGCCTTTTCTTCTGGAGGAACAAGATTTGAGAAAAAAGCTAATCCAACTAAATCCTCGCTTAGATACCAAAGTTGTCCTTTAAGTTTTTTAAGTGCTATAAGAGCGACTCCACTATCAATTTCTGTATATAGTTCTAGCATTTGCAGAAGATGTAAGTCATTATATGGTGCATTACAGCTACTAGTGGCACTGAACCACATTTTTACATATATTGTTGTTGTGAACAGACATATTCTTTTTAATGATTGAATTTCGTAAGATGAAAGCTTGAATTCCTCGCGAAAGCACAAAATCTTCAAGCAATAAATACCTTTAGCCATCCAACGTGCCCTGTGATAAGCACCAGGAGGACTGAATTTAGTACCAGGGTTTTGATCGGTATCACCAAGAGCAATCAGTGACAGTTTCAGGAACTCTACATAATCACGGCGAGGTTGGATTTCATTTTGTAGTCGCCTTAGAAACTGCACAACATCATTTTTATTATTTTCCAGCCACTCATGCTCATTTTCTTTTATTACATAACCAGGAGTATGTTTATTGATTGATACAAAGTTCTCCTGGTTTATGAAAGGCCAAAAGTCTTTAAATCGAGCAAAAATAGCAATTTGAGGTCCCGATGATGGAAAAAATAATTCAAATACACTAGTAGCCAGAATTTCTAGTATGTGATGCCTGCATCCCAAAAACAGGAGATGCTTTTGAAATTCCTTCTGAATTACTGTTATTGCTCCAGCATGTACACCAGTGTTTGCACTAGTTGTATCCAAAACATAATGCCGCTACCCGTTCAGCAACTCCACTCCACTCATGAATCAAACGAATTACAGCATTTCCCATTTCAAAACCAGTTGCAGATGGTAATTTTGGAATACCTAGAATTTTCTCAACGTTCTTTCCTGACACAACTATGGGAACACGTTCGGATGTTACTTTGCTGATGTCGGGTAACAATTTGTTATCAAAATGTACCACGAGTGGAACGTTAGGAGAGAATGTTTGGCGAATCTGTTCATTCAATTTCTAAACGTTTTACTTTCCTGGACCTGTGAATCAAAGAAGTTGACAGTGTTAACGCGTCAACATTTACCCCAACCGCCTGCAATGCTGGGGTAACAATATGCATTGCTTCCCGAAGGCTAGTTTTGGTTCTGTCTAAACTTGCTACAAACAAAGAATCATCTAATAATTTTCTTTTGTTAACTGTTGGAACCTGCACACTTGTATCCTTGATAGAAGATAAACCTGATGATGATGTAGAAAGTTGTTTCTGGTAGTACTTACTGACACTGAAATGCAAGTCAAACTCATCATCGTCATCATTTAAGTCAGCAAAAGTGCTTGGTTTTGATTCGTGTATGTCCAATCTTGATCTAACATCAAATGAAGATTCCAATGTCAATCCTTGTTGTAGTTCTGTTTTCGCTTTTTCTTCCTGCTCTCTCTTTTTATTTTCTCGTTTTTCTTTTTTTTTCTTGTTGCTTTTTGAAATCTAAATCTTCGCCTCCCATAACCATCATTCTTTTTCCTCTTTGGTCCTGGAGGAACTTCCAATCTTCAGGTATTTTAATGAGATGTTCACAGTCAGCATGAGAAATGTCAAATAGTTTTTTCATTTCTTCAGTAAACTCTTTTTCAATTCGTCGTTGCCTCTCGGATGCTCTGTGTTTATTTTTACCAGTTTTGACATAGTTCTCGTACATTATTTTTAGTTGTGTAACAGCATTTGGTTTTTGTGTTGTTGGTATCTTTGCTGCTTGCCATAACAACAATATTTCACTAATAACATTTGAGCAGCTTTCTGTCAATGTTAATTTTCTTATCTTCAAATCATGAAATAGCCGGCATAGTACTTCACCACTTGTTGGCAATTGGTTGTTATTCTGTATGTCAATAACTGAAATGGGTTGTCCTATAAGCCATACTTTAGTAGCTGATCTTGTAGAAACTACTTTTGGTTTTGATTTCAGTACACAACTCATTTTAAAAATACTGTGCAGAAAAACTTAACTAAACATTAAAATAAAACTAAACAATAAAAAATTAAACATAATTAAACTTGAAACGAAAGAATGTAAGCTTTAGTCTTTGCAAAAAGGCTAATATGCAGTTTTAACTTTAGAGCTGCTATAGGTCAAGAACAAAATGACAGTGTTCTGTTGACATGAGATGACAGTTAAAGTTAAGAGGTTCAGAGCTCTGAAAACAATAAAGTTAACTATAAATAACTGGTTTTAATGTGAGAAACATATTTTAATCTTCATTTTGCTGAAGATAATTAATGATAACATTTGAAAAAAAGAAAAACAAACATTTATTGAATCACGTCAATTTTATACCAAAAAAGGGTAAAAAAAATGATTTTGGGTGTTCATGAGAGGTCTGTTAATCTTAAAATATTTGGTTAAAATTTTCACCACATCTTTAAATTATCATTTGGCACAACTTTAGTGGGTATGCGTATTGATTTTCAAAAAAATTTTCTTTTGGGACAGTCTAGTGATTATCACTATGTTCACGCAATAGTATATTAACCCTTCACTGCATGGCGAGCCTAATCTGGCACAAACCAAATAAACCCTCATATATTCCTATGATTTTTAAATGCAGTTAAACTGAGCTTTGTGCCCCTTCTGGAACATTGCTATAACAGTTTAGTGTAATTTTTATGCACTAGTTAGTTGCACTAGTCTAAGTATTACAGTTCTTGCTTTTGAAAAATAGAATGTCTGCATTACAGTAAGAAGTGCGCTTAATCATTATTTACTTTGTTCTAAAAATGTTTAGATATAAATGCTGTACTTAGTAGTAAAAATTGTTTGTTCCACCTATGGCACAAAACACATTGTAGATTATTACACTTATCGGTATATGCTTATACTAAATGCTTTGTGCCATACGTAGAACAAACAGTTAAAACATCATTTTTGGCACACATTTTAGAGATTAATTTTTTTCTTCATTTTTCCTGAACTCGGGGCTATTAAAACATAACATATGATTTTTTTTCATGAAAATATAAAAAATCGTGCAGTGAAGGGTTAATATGGAATTCAATGAGTATTTAAGTAAGACGCTGAACATTTTACGGTGATAGATTTAGTAGTAATTTTGCTGTTTTTTCTAAATATGCGTAGTATAAGATTTGTGGGTGTTCTCTTCGTACAGAAAGGTGCATACTCGTAAAACAATTGTAACTACTTTAAGTTATGCATTTGTGTTGCTTTTAATTTGTGTTTTATTTCTAAAAACAGGAAGAAAAAATTATAATCATTGAAATTGATTTTTTTGCTTCTTGAGCTGTAGCAGCAGCTATGCGTCGAAGTGGTCCTTAATCACATAATGTTCTGCATGGAACATTTCTCGTTGTTTTTAAATGAGCATCTAGTATTTGTACAATCAGATTTACCGATACCAAGTAACAATTCTTCACCGGGAGTTCTGATGTTCTCTAACAGCTTCCAGTCTGATTAATGGACGTTAATTACGTTCAGCTGCAGCTGTGAAGAACTGCAATGATAGCGTTCCATCAAATTTCCTCACGTACGAAAACGTCAGAAGTATTATACGCAGAGAAATAAGATTTGCCTCTCGATTCACATTTGTGTTCTTGTCTTCAAATGACACGAGAACACTTCTGCAACGCTTTTTATTATTATTTCCCCCTGTTAAGTATCATGTTTTGGTGTTAAGAACGAGGGTGTTTCCTTTAGTTAAAAGCTCTACTCTTAGTCACCGATATTGATAAAATAAGCAAAAATATATCTGTAGATATATATATTGTCAGAAAATGTTTTAATTTTCCGAGCAGTCTATTTTTATTTTCTAAAATATTTAATTTTTTAAAACAAAGCGAGGTTTCGTATGACGTCAACGTATGTATGTCAAAAATCAAGAAAGGGAGTTGTAAAGCGGTCCGACGCATCAGCCATTTTTGATGACTGGTAACCCTAGGTTTTTAAAAATGAAAATTCAGATGCAAAATGGCGGCTTGGAGCGTTTTGTCTACTTGTGAAGTCAGCACCGAAAATAAAACCCACTTTTCTATATTAATTTTTAAAAAGTTTCGAAAGATACGGAATTCGAATTTTTTCTCTTTACTGATGGTATAATAATGCATAAAAATTTATCGAATTAATACTTTAGTTCCGAAAATAACAACTTTTTGGAGGAAAAAGATAGTTTATTATCACTTCCATTATTATAATCATTATTAATTTACACATGTTAGTAGTATGAATGAAAAATATTTGCACTAATATCGGTACTATATTCTTCTTCTTCCTTGGCGCTACAGTCTTTGGCAGACCAAGGCCGTCTCAATAAGTTTCCGCCATTTTGCCTTGTTCGACGCAACTGATCTCCATCCACCAGCGCCAATCATTTGGAGATCTTTCTCAACACAGTCCATCCATCTAGTGTGTGGTCGACCTCTCCTTCTGGTTCCATCTGGTTTTGAGAAGGTCACCTTTTTTGTTGGGTCATTGTCACCAGATCTGTAAAGATGGCCAAGCCATCTGATGCGGTACTATATTAATTAACACAAAAAGAATAAATAACGATGCTACATTAGTGACTTAATCCCAAATAATTAATATTCGTTATATTATTAGTTTAGATTAACTGGAAAAGCCTGGAGTTTTTCTCCCTGAAATTTGAAATATAGCTTCATCACGTACTCTCAAAGCAATTGCTATTTATAGCAAAAAATCTGTAAGGATTCCCTCTTAGGCCATCATTTTTGAGAATAACTTCAAAATTTCATATTTAATAAGAAAGCTGAATCTCCGCGCCAAAAATCTAAAAGAGGGCGCTTTTCAATCTCTTGACGCAGAGCGTCGACGTTTTCCTCTTTATAAAACGTCAATTTTAATCTATGACAAAAGTGAAAAATATCTCGCCGGCAAAATCAGCTTAGGCATAATGTATCTTGACGAGGAGGTAAAAACTTTTCAAAATGGTTTCGCCAGCCAAGGGCACGGGAAAAATGATTTGTGTGGAAAATATTTTGTGTAAGTGTTGGCTAAATATAATCATAGGGGATTATTTTGGAACACGGCGTTTCTTTAAATGCTAGCAAATGATTTATTTCGCTGAAAAGTGCTTTAATATTTATGACGGCTTTCGTTGAAATTGCAGCGTGTTATTTTTAGTCATTAAATATGAAGTCTGAGAGAGAGGATGTAACAAGCTTTTCATAAGTATTTCAACGTGTTATATGGCTCTTCAATTTTAATTAGTGAACTTTGAATTTTAGTATCGCCATAAATTGCGTATGCGGGATATCTTCTCGTCTTCATTTGGCGTTGGATTTGGTAAAAATAATTTCAGATTCATCAACGCTCTAACGGAAGGAATGAAATATATTTGCAACCTGTAGCTACCATTTGAGTAGAGTAAGCTCTCTTTAATCCGGTGCCCAAGGCCGTAGCCAGGATTTTTTTTCGGGGGGGGGGGGATTCAAAGTGAAGAAAGTTTGTTTGAAAAAAAACTAATAAACAAGAGGTTACAAGTGTTCTGACGCAATGGGAGCATAAGCTGCTTGTACGGAGAGGGCGGGGAGGGGGGGGGCAAAGGGCGGGCCCGTCATTTAGGGGGCGGGGGGGTCAATTGCCCCCCCCTGACTTTGAGAAATCAATGTATTTACACATAAGTCGGCGTGGTTTTTCATGTTTTCTGATGAAATTGTATTGTGTTTGGACCCTTCCCCCCCCTCCCCCGGAAAAACTTGAAATGACGTCCATGGCAAAGGGGCAGATGCTCCCCTTTACTTCCGAAAGTAAAGGGGCCCTGCCCTTCACTTTTTAGAGCGAAAAATTAACGGTCAGTTATTTACTGGGTGGATTGATTTATTTCATGAAAATTAATAAAATAATTTTGGAAAAAAATAGAACCGACTTCAGTTAGAAATTGCTCCAAAAAGTAAAAAATAATTTTTTTCTTTGAACACCATCGAAACTACTTTTAAACATAAGTTTTGAAGTAGGCGCAAAAACAATGTATACAATCATACGCAACTATAATTCAACTATATACATTTTAATGGATCCAGGTTCTTTAAAAGCATTCGCATACATTTCATTCATTACCACACATTCGTGTAATAGTACAAATATTCTGCTTTTAATTTTCAATGGTTTCTCTGGAAAATGTTGGCAAAATATGGTTAAATATCATTTGACCTATCGTTTTTGCGCCGACTTCAAAACTTATCTTTAAAAGTAGTTTCGATGGTGTTCAAAGAAAAAAATTATTTTTTACTTTTTGGAGCAATTTCTAACTGAAGTCGGTTCTATTTTTTTCCAAAATTATTTTATTTTATTCTTTTTAGTGTAAGTGTACTTATGAAATAAGGTAATGTTTCCATTACGGAACTTCACCTAATTTTCTTAAGTAAATGCTCCATAAAATAAACTGAAAAAAAAAGGAAGAAACTATCAACGCGTCTAAAATTATAAACGATTGACACTAAAAAAAAATCTTTGTTATTCTCTGGTACTTAGTTGTATACTAGCTTAATAAAAGCCAATATCAACGGTTTGTCAACTAATTTATATTTCAAAGCAATTCTAGTTTCTCGTTGTTCATAAGATTTTAACACATACTACGTACGTTACCGCTAATGAGTTTCATGTTAGATTTAGTTAAGCCTTGGTTCAAATTTTTCATCATGACTACTATTAATATTGCTGTTGCGAGGCAAAAATTTTTCCAACAATGTATTGAAAATTTAATCATTTAATGGGGAAATGACATGAAATTTACTGTTTTCCATAATAACTTTTTTTCTAGTGAACAAATATCGTCATATGAGTACATGGTACCTAAGTTACACCATCTCCTATCGATTAAAAAAAAATCGTCCAAATCGGTTCAGTAGATCATAAGTTATGTGCGAACAAACAAAAAAAAAACATACGCTTTGAATTGATAACCTCCTCCTTTGTTGAAGTCGGTTAAAAACTGAAAATACCACAAAAATGTTTTTTTTCTCATCTTATTTCACAAGAAAGGAACTTTGAATCGCAAAGGGGATATCTACAGTAAAATCCATCCTGCTTTTGAGACTGTATTAAAGTTTTTAGAGGTCATTTGTTAAAATCCAATAATATAGCCAAATTTTACATTTAAAAAAACAGCTTTAGGGTGCCGCCCTAAGCTCATCACAAACTTCTTTTGATCCCCCAATTTCTTGGTGCACCAGCCGCCTATGATTGGGAGTATGTTGGACTAACAGGAAGGAGAGCGAAGCTGAGGTAATGGACAACACGTTAATCAATAGGCTTTTGGGAAGAAGGAAAGGAGTCTTTCTCCTCTCCTGCATTATTTTTCAAATAAATATATCAGAATTTATGGCGACATCATGTTTGAAAAATTGAAGAAAAAATAATTAAAGAATTTCAAAGCTTTGGTTTTTTTTTTGAAAGTTTAATCTACGAAAAACAAAGCACACAACTACTTTTCATATTTAAAAAAAAAAAAAAAAATCAGGAAAATTTATTTATCATTTTTTTATTGTTACTACTAATTTTTTAATTGTCTTTAATTCGAAAGAAATAATGTTTCATTGTAAACATTACACACATCACTATATTACATGATACTGTTAAAGTAAAATAAAAAATAAATAAAATGCTGATTAAAAGTGAACAGCATGCATTTTCATTTCCTGTTTTCCTTAAGCATCTTTAAAAAATTGAGAAGTCCCTTAATATGAATACTGGCTGTTAAAAAACCTGAAAAATAGCGAAATCACTTGTAAATTAAAAATTATGAACTTTTCAATGAAAAGTAGATGTTCAAAATTTTCCTTTAAAGTAAGTTAAAACTGAATTGGAATGCTAAATCTCTCTACTTAAATGTGCCTTTTGCTCAGAATTGGAGAGGGTTTTGAAATTGGAGTGGAAGATTACATTTTCATGTTTGCTATACTTTAATCAACTAGAGCCCCTGTATAGAAGAGCGCTTCTATATAGGGACTCTATAATCAACTACTTTCCTTCTATGCAAAAGTGAGCAAATGTATTTAAAGGCAATTTCTTCTCTATTTGAATTTTCAAAGGAAAAAAAATCAATAAACCAAAGAAATTTTTTTCTTGAAATATGAAATATTATGCAATATAAATTTCATTAAAAACAACCAAAGCTGAATGGAAAATGATCAAATAAGCTATGTGCTAAAATATGATTGAAGTAAAAAACTAACTTAAATAAAACACAAATGTTCATAAAAATACAGTATATAGCTATTTCATGGCTACAATAAAGCCAATTAATTCTTTCTTTTTCCATGATAAAAGAATCTCAACGACAAGTGCCATAAATTTTGTCATCTCGTTAAAGATTACACTAGACCAGCAGGAGAGACGGTATAATTTAAGTTTTAAGTTGAAAAGATAGAAAAAAACTCCTTTGGCGAAATAGTGAGCAGAACTATTTAAGTTTATTCAAATGATTTTTTTTTTATTTTTATTATTCTAATTTTTCTTTATGTCATCAAAAACCTCAGACCCGTCACAACTTCGAGAGGAGGGAAGGGGGCCTTCGACCATCAAACCTTGAAATCTTCTTTTTTTTTTTTTTGTTGAATATTTTTAAAAAAACTTTTGAGGTTTGAAAATTTCGGGGGGGGGGGGGGGGGGGTTCTGACCCCCTGACCCCACCCGCTGGCTACGGCCTTGCCGGTACCCACTAAACCGGATTCAGCTTAACCACGACAGCCAATTAGACAAGCCCGTCATTTAGGGGGAGTAATCCCCCTCGACTTGAGAAATCAATGAATTTTTAAATAAGTGGGCGTGGTCTTTGTTGTTTTCCGATGAAATTGCATTGTGTTTGCACCCTTTGACCCCTCCCCCCTCCCCGGAAAAACTTGAAATGACCGCCCTGCAATTAGATTCACTTGCACTTACGGCAGACATGAAAGGTGAGTTCGGGCAATACTATCTTCTGTAGGCGGTATGATGTAAAAGTAATCAAATGTAGGATGGTGGAAAGTTTTTTTTTTTTTTTCAATTGGAATTCTGCTGGAAAAAAAACTTGTTAAAATATTTTTCGGCCCGATTTCAAATTCCTACTTTCCCATTATCAGTGCGACGCGCTACCAACCAGGCATCTTAGTTTTCAGATGTTATTTATGAAATAATGTGTCATAAAAAAACAGAAAAAAATTTTTGACGAGAAAAAAAAAAGGAAGGAGTTTTTTTTTTTTTTTAATTTATGAAATAATGTGTCATAAAAAAACAAAAAAAAAATTGACAAGAAAAAAAAAGTAAGGAAGGTTTTTTTTTCAGACACGATAAGCTATAAAACGAGGCAATGAGGGGTAAATCGTGTAATTTTATAAAGAAATCAGGAAGATCTAGCGTGGTAGAGAATTAAGCGATAGATTATTTTGTACGTGTATACACAGATTAACATAGAGGTAAATACGTTTTAAATTATTTCTAAAGTCTTCTCGAGATATTTTTATCAATATAAATATAAAAAAAAATATTAAGGTGTAATAGCTTTACATTATCAAGAGTTGCCTCTTTAATTTTTACCAGTCTCACTGATTACGAAAAAACCAATACAGCTTCGCTAGCCTATTACTGAAAGGAAAAACTTGATGATTACCAAGAAACACATCGATCCTATGAATTAAAAAACAAATAGCTTGCAGCTAAAAATATACCTCAATCAATTAAATCTCATTCGGCGGATTGAGGAAGAAACGCAGAAAGAACGAGATTTCATTTCTCAATTTGCATAGAAATGATGTCGAACATTTGAAACATTAATTTACTAGAAGTAAATCGATGGGGAAATTGCTGAAAAGAATGCGGGAGGAGAAAAAAATATCAATTGTTACACAATTTCAGTCGAGAAAAAACTTCGAATATCTTTAATTTATTGGCCTTTCCGTATTGACACTGGCGAACAATTTATCTCGGATGAATTTTTTTTCTGGCCTCAGAAGATTTTTGTCAGCTTTTGGAGACATGCTCTGGAATAGAATGTCTTGTGGGGTTTATTCGTGTCGTGAAAGAAAGTTGAAGAGGTTGTTTCACTGTAAAAATAATTTCGATTCCGTTAATGTTTCGTTGGAATTGATTGCAAAAGTGGCTGAGGATTAGAGTTAAGCCTATAATGAATGTCTTTACTGAAATGTTTTTGAAAATTACTTGTGAACATTCATTTGCATCGTAATTATCGTTTTAAGCATTGCTTTTGTTTTAAATAGAAGATATAAATTCAAGTTTCTGATTTCCGAGTTAATAATCACTATCCATTAATTTCTTCTTGTGAAATTTTTTTCTGGCAACAGCTGAGCCATTCAAGTATCTACTTATATTAAAAACTGAGTATCTTTCTAACTATCTTTCTATCTTTCTTTCTATCTTTCTATGTCACGCTTATTTCTCCTGAACGCCAATGACCTGAAAGTCGAACCAGGTACCGATAGATAGGTAATTTTTCAGGCTTCATTAGTTTCAATCTATATGATTATACGATTTTAATTAGCGAAGATATCAATTAATAAGTAGTCAAGTTTAAAGCGATTAAGCCTAATAAATGATTAAATATGAAATCCATTCTTGCAAACCGTCGTTGCTATGAAACAGTGATAACAATGATAATGAGAATTTGGAATGAAGGCTTAACTAAATCAAACACGAAACTCATAAGCGGGCCACTTACGTAGTATTTTTATCGCTAGCTACTTGTAATATTTTGAAATATTCATTTGTTGAAAAGCCATCTACTTATATTAAAAACTGAGTATATCTATGTCTGCTTCTTTCCCTTGAGCGAGCAGAACTTGCTGTAACGTTCCTCACCATTTTGAAGGCGCGAAACATCTCAATAATTCGAATGATTTTTTTGATGCAGGAAAAAAGTGAAAGCGTGAAGCGCCTGTTAGCGAGCCGCCTTGGCGGCGAGTATTTTTTTTGAAAACATTCTTTACTACTTTAAAGGCGCGAAGCTAGCTGCTTGGGCATTAGAGGGCCACGTACGTAGTATGTCTTAAAATCTTATGAAAATTGAATTATATCAAATAATATCGCATCAGAATGAGGTAAAAGTTGGTTGGCGGGAGGACATTATGCATCAACATGCCGCAGGAAGCTAATTTAGCTGCCCTGGCAGCTAGTTTAAAATAAAATTCGTTTTTGTTGCTGCCATTCTGTTAATTATGATTAAGATGTGATTAAACATATTTTATTGTGTGACACGTTATTTTATTTGCTAAGATGCAAAGAATAAAGGTAAATCTGAACTAGAATTTATAATTACTTCGATTTAAACATTTTTGTTGTCGGGTCTAATATTAGTTTTTCATTTCCTCTTTAATACGCTCTCTCCCTATCAATTGTATTTAGAGCGTTTTTTTCACTATTACTCATCATCTTAGAAAAAAAAACTATTAATTAAAAACTACATTGCTTCATGCGCAAATTTTAAAGAAAATTTTTGAGATAACTCTGTAAGTTAAATAGTTGTCACACACCTCCTCTAAATAAATGGATGTCTTTTTTAAACACATAATTAATGTGACTCAACATTTCTACGAGTGCTCATTTTATTAAAATTTCTCGAATGAATAATTTCAGTTATAAAACGAACTTCAAATTTTATATAAAGAATTGAATTATGGTATTTTTCTAAAATAGAGCATCTTGTTATTTATTATTCTCTTTAATTCAATTATTCAATTGCGTATAACACAGGGCTTCCCAATTCTATTATTTTTATTTTTTTAGCTTTCACTTTTTTATTCTTGCTTTAAAACTAAATTGTTTATCCTCTTAGTTAAGGAATTAAGAATTTCTGCAACGTTTCAATTACTTTTTCATAACGTTTTCAACTAATTAGATGTTTGAGATATCTCTTGAAATTCCTCCCTTTTCTATTTCTTCTTTGATTTTCTAACAATGCGACTCTTCAATTTTTGAGTTTTTTTCTTTTTACTTTTATGTCCTCATTCTATTGGTTAGAATACCGTTTATTTAACTTTTTGTATTTTTTTTTTGTTCTAGAAAAGGCTCACTACTATGTATGTAAGTGAAATTCGTTTTTTATTTAGGGAATATTGGAAATTTATTTGTTTCATAAAATTAACCGATTAAACAACCTCCTTAACTTTTATAATATTTTTCTATCTGGTCTAGCTTCAATCTTGAACAGGGTACAAAATATATAACTAAATAAATTAATAATTAAATTATAGTTTAAAAAAACTAAAATATACTCTTTTAGAATCAATGAAACTGGCATGCACTTATAATACATCAAAATGAAACATAGTTTAGCCTTTAGTGTTAATAATAGTATTAAATATATTACTTTGATATTTGCAAAAAACGTGAATTTTATATTTTATTCAAAGTTACATACCAACAACTGAAACACTTATAATACCTCAGCATGTAATACAGTTTAGCCTTTAGTAATAATAATAGCATTGAATATATCACTTTTATATTTGTAAATAACGTGAATTTTATCTTTTATTCAGGGTTACATACATACTGACAAACAAACCCACATGTGAATTTAATAAAAGCGTATTAGTAAATAAGAAATAACTATAAACAAGTTTCATATTTTAAATTTATCAATCAAATAATGCCTAAAATAAAAATATCATAAATATGATTTCATTCAAATATCTCTAAAGTGGACGTCAAAGAAAAGGGGCTGCCAATTTTCGCAAAAGATATTTTCATGCATCACTCGGAGCTGGCAGTGAGATAAGTTGGGAATCTAACTTTCAAAAGAAATATTGCATTAAGGAAAAACGTATTCATGAAACTGGCGGTTTAAGTGAAGACGTTTTAGAAGGAAATTGAAATTGAATTCCGGATTGAAATTTTCAAATGGCTAAAATAGTTCGAATGGAGTGGCGAAATCGCACTATGTAGATCATTTCCTATTGCTGCATTATAAATCATATTTCCAGTCTGTCATAAGCTGCATTATGCACAGCTCTTTTGGCCTTCTTTCCACCGAATTTGACCGTTACTTTCAGATAAGTAATGCTTATTTTTTTGGCTAATGTTTCTTAAAATCGTTTGTTTTGTTTTTCATACCATAGTGTTTTATTTTTAAAGAAAAGAAAATAAACTTCATTGGAAATATCAGAACCATTACCCAAACAAATCGAATGTATTTGTAAAATTTTGAAATCAATTAAATTAAAACTAACCGAAATATAAATAGAAAGTCATTCGAAACGGGAAAGTTTGCAGTAACTAGTTTTTCACTGCTTCAAATTATTTATTAAAACCTTTAATGCAGGTTATCTAGTTTTAACAAAACATCTTTGTTTGAATTGTCTTAGACTGGGGAATTTCGTGAATGGTTACTATTTTTTGAATTTGTAAAAAATTGTTTTTTCCCTCTTTTGAAAATTTAAATACCAAACTAAGCTCAATGCCTTAGTTACAACATTTCATTCCTGATGAAAACATGGATCTGTTTCAAACATCAAAGTTATTTTTTGAAGTAAAGGACTTCTTTCTTTTTGAAATGTGATAATATGTGACTAATTTTCAGCAGTTTGAAAACTTATCATCTTAACAATTATCAGGCATCAATGTTTTACCTAAAATAAACCATTGATCCAAAAATTGAAATTGACTTTGAAAACGCTAATAATCTTCTGAAGCTCTGAACAAAGTTTAAAATTTTTTTTGCTTTTCAGATGACGAAATGTACAGCTAAAAAAATATAAAAAAATCTTGGGCATGGAGCAAAATGGCATCCGACGGTAAAACTTGAAATAGTAAACAGCATGTTTTTTATCATCACATTTAACGTTCATTCTTGCAGCTATTTTTTTAATAGTAAGCTTGGTCGTGATTGGAAACAAAAACAAGTTCTTATGTTATTAAAGCGAATTTTTTTTTATTTTTGTTTACTGTTTTTAAGTGTTGTTTTATTCAATATGCCAGCCAAATGCACTGAACTGGAAATACTTTTGTTTTCCTCTTTTTAACTATACTCGACTGCAACCTTTCTTGACAACAACATCGTGACGTTAGCCTATGAAAAACGAGCTAGATATAACGTCACAGCCTACTTGGCGAATTAGAGGAGATCGCTGACTGCTTGTGAGCCCTTATTGGCTCCGCCCGTAGTGACGTTCAGTGTCAAGTTAAGTTGCATTTAGGTGTATCTATTTTACATTTAATTTATTGACGTCATTTTTATTTTGACTCAAAATGTTCCTCTTTCTTTCGTTTTTTTTTTGCAAATGCAAAAATCAATTTTGCCATGGTTTTGGAAAACAATGTTCTAATATTTTTTGAATACTTCAAATTCCCTCTCATATACTCTTGATAAAGAGTATTTAAGAAACCTGTCACTTTGCATTCGTAATAGCGATAACTGTTTATTTTTCCCTTCGTTAAAAGCTCTAATCTGTTAGTCTTCTGTACAAGAAAAACCGAGTATTTTTTTACAAAATACTTTTTACAAAGGTTTCATAGCATATAACTATGCAGTAGCTTTTATAACTACTTTTATGACGACTTTAGTTGAATAATTGGACTTAATTCTGGACACTTTTCAATTTTTTAACGATTTCATCATTTACCACTATTTAATAATTTGTTAGATTTATTTATTTCAAATTAATCATATTTTTATTACCTTTCTTATATGTATGTATTCATTTCGTGAGAAGATTACCTTTATTTTATTATATTTTTAATACATAAACAAAATCGTTTTCAAATGAATTTTGATTTAATCTAGATAATTAGCTTTAACAATGAAATACGACAAAAAAGTCATGGTTTTCCTACAGAGGTTGAGTTAATAAATGATTTAATTTTGATTATTAAACATATTCACAGTCACAATCATAAATATATATTTATGAAATTATGTTATATTATTTTTATTTTAACATTTGTTATCAATTATTAATGAAAACAATATTGACATGGAATCAATGCATACATATTAAAGAAGTAATAATAATGAAGTATAAATGTTTTAGGTGAAATAAAAAAATCTAATAATTCATTATAAAGTATTAAATGATGAAATTTTTAAAAGGGATCCAGAATTAAGTTAACTAGTGTAATTACGTTACCATTTAAAATATGTTGCCCTAAAAGTAAAAAAACATATGAAATAAGAAGCCCATATTAGAGATAGAATAATAGAATGTAATTGGTATTGATGCACTTTAATGTTATCTTACTCAACTTACAAAAGCACACACTGAATACAAAGTTTACTGTAGATTGGAATTCTTATTGATAGTTTGCGCCTAAAGATGAATTTTTAACTAGCTTCGTAAAAGAAATTTTTTACATATTGCTTCAACAGTTCGATATAGTCAATTCTCAGTCTTTGTCATACTTAGTATTGAGTGAGAAAATAATACCTTCCCTAGTATTTTTTAGTTCCCTTTTCAGTTCTCCTGCGATTGGTACTTTTAAGATATTTCATTAAAAACTGTCCAAGTATCAAGCAAGAGTCCTCATCTAAACAATCCCCTGGCTGGCTAAGTCATTCAGATGCAAATTTAATTCCCTCGCATGTAAGTGGGCCAAATCACCATTTCTAGTCCTGATTGAAGCCTTTCGGCCTCGATGCCCATTTGAGCTTCTTGCTTTTCCTCTAGTTCGTTATTCACTCAATTTTGGCATCCTTCATGAAGGAACTATCATTTACTGGAGCCGTTATTAGGAAGAATAAAGTACTATTATTATTTTTTTTCAGGAAAGGGTGCTGAGATAATTTTGGAGTTCTATTTTAGTTAATTGCAAATGTCGTGTAATCTGATATAATGGATCCAAGTCATAATGTATAAGAAATCACAATCTGTCTTTTTCTAGCCTCTGGATTTGAAGTAAATGATTGTTGCCATTTTCGTCATTCTAATTTAAATATGAAATATAATGATTTCATATTTTCGTGGAAGCGGTAACTGTTTTTTTTTTTTTCTCGTTAAAAGCTCTAACTTGATAGTCATACATACGTATTATGTAACCTTTCTACAAACATGAATTTTATGTGCAATACACCACAAGCTCGTTTATTCCATCCATGGACTGCAGTTTCGTGCTTATTATGCACTCATCAGCATGGAATAGGAATTAAGCGAGCTGGAGGCAAAAACCCTCTCATAGAGCAAAGAGAGCCAACGAAAACTGGTAGCTAATGTGAAACTAGAACACCAGCCAAAAGTTGTCTTTGGTGATTGTTAGCTTTTGTGCAAAATTTGAGAAAAATCGGTTAATATCTTCAGGGGGCGCTGCGATCGCAAAGTTTTACCATAGCTTTGTCTAGGGATTTTATGGTTAAAATATGAAAAACAATGCCGTTAGCTAATCTCATTGCATTTTTTTTACTCATAAGATATATTCATGCATTCAAAGCATATGAAATAACTCACAAAAGATTACTTTATATGATTTATTTATATTTCAAGCATTTAAAAAGAAACAAAAACGTGAAAAAAAGTGATTTTTTAAAAATAGAAATATATCATATAAAATAATGTTTGTGAGTCATTTCATATGCTTTTAATGCATGAAAACATCTTTTGAGTAAAAAAAACGCAAAGAGACTAGCTAAAGGCATTCTGTTTGATATTTTAACCATAAAATCCATAACAAAGCTATGGTAAAACTTTGCGATCGCAGCGCCCCCTGAAGATATTAACCGATTTTTCTCAAATTTTGCACAAAAGCTAATAATCACCAAAGACAACTTTTGGCAACTATTAGAAGTTGATCTGAAAAACTTTTTATTTTTCGCCCCACCCTACTGTACAACTCGAAAATTTTGAGGCAAGCTCGGGTATAAAGCAGTGAGTAGGCCTAGGCTAAGGCCAGGCCAGGGCTAAGGCAAAGCCAGGGCTAAGGCCAGGAGTAAGCCAGGGCTAAGGCAAAAACATGCAATACGCCACCAACTCGTTTGTTCCATCCATGGAGTGCGAAGTCGTATCGTAACGCTGGTGTTCTTGTTTCACATTAGCTACCAGGTTTTGGTGGTTCTCTTTGCTTTTTAAGAGGATTTTTGCCTCCAGCTCGCTTAATTCCTATTCCATGCTGATGAGAGCAAAAAAGCACGAAACTGCAGTCCATGGAAGGAATGAACGAGCTGGTGGTGGATTGCATGTTTCTGCTTTCGCCCTGGTATAGGGGCGGTTACTTACCCAGGTAGGACAAATAACCTTTAAACGTTTTATAAACATTTTTAAGCGGTTGTTACAACATTAAAGACCATTTTACAACCTTTAAAAAACGAAGTGTGCTACTTGGGGTACTGCTTTATAAATTTTATGTCTTTATGAACATTGCTCGATAGTGTAGCATTAAAACTGACTAGTTTCTCAAACTCTATATAGACAGCAATGTTTAAACCCTTCCGTTATTCCCTCCTTGCATTTTTTAGTATTTTGCTTTTTAACTGTTAAGTAATATTGTGTCTATCTGTTGTCCAACCACGTTTACGTAGAAAATTGGCAATAGGTCCATTAAGATGATTTTGAATAAATCTATGGGAGAATAATTAACAACAAGGGAATTTTCCTGCACATTTTTCGTGCATATCGATATTTCGCCATGAATCCTCGATGCTCGTTTCCCTGCAAAGTAATAGATGTATACGTAAAAACCCGAAAAAGCGACGTTTAAAAACACAAATAGATGCAGTTAAAATTGGCGAACATGTTTCAAAAGCCTAAAGCTTCCTTCTTCAGCGCCAAGCAAGAAATGGAAAGAAACCAAGTGCCGGGAGAGTTTAAATAGCAAAGGAGCAAAAGCTAGGCCAATCAGGTGTCAGCGTGTGCCGAGTCCTGATTTGGCGTTGCGTTGTCAGAAAATTTAAAAGCATGAAGTAAAATTGGCGAGATGTGTGGAACTGCAAAAGATTCGTTACAAATATTACTTAAATTTTTATGAACATGAAAGGCTTCTAAGAAATCCAACTCGCCAACAGTTCGAAAGTTTATTATAAGCATTGTCAATGATTTGATAAGAATAACCTCTGTCAACGGCCACACTCCTTAAGAAATTAAGTTCATCATTGAGAAGTGATTTGTCGGAACATATATTAATAGCGCGGTTAACAAACGTGTAAAAAGCAGACATTTTTTGTTTTATGGGATGACAGGAGCGAGAATGTGGAGGAAGACAAACAGCAAATGGTTTTCGGTAAACGGTAGTGGAAAATTGGTTATTGTTTTTTGAAAGGAGTACGTCCAAAAAGGGCAAAGAATTATTACTTTCAAGTTCGGCAGTAAACTGAATGTTGGGATCAATGGAGTTCATTAAATCAATAACCACAGGAACTATTTCCGCTGTGCCGTCCAAAAGGGTAAAAGTATCGTTGACGTATCTAAGCCAAAGTGGAAAATCAAATAATTGAAAGAGTTTTTGTTGAAAATAATCCATATACAATTCACTTAAGACAGGACTTAAGGGGTTACCCATAGCAAGCCCTTCGATTTGTTGATAGAATGTACCCCCAAAGACAAAGGTAGTGTGTTTAAGGCAAGTTTCAGTCAGATTAACAAGTTCAAAAATTTCGCGGTCAGTGTGGTGAAATTCACGGAGTCTGTTTTTCAGACACTTCAAAGCTTCAATAACAGGTACGTTGGTGAAAAGAGATTTGACATCAAAAGAAACCATAAGTAAATTGTTGGGTTTGAACTTACGAAGGATGTTGACAAATTCTATTGAATTTTTGACAGAATGAGTGTTGGATTCATGTAATTTCAAGAAATTTGTTTCTTTCCATTTCTTGCTTGGCGCTGAAGAAGGAAGCTTTATGCTTTTGAAACATGTTTGCCAATTTTAACTTCATCTATTTGTGTTTTTAAACGTCGCTTTTTCGGGTTTTTACTCATTTTAACACAAAGTGAACTGCTTTTAAGATGTATACGTGTTTAAATATTAAGCGGATCTTTACCATTTCATCGCATCGGTAGTCAAACAATGTTGTACTTTCTGCATCAGGGCGCAAATCTGTCTTGCAAAAAAAAAAAAAAAAACCGTTTTACTATGTAGGGATGCACCGATTAGCAAATTGACCGATTACCGATCATGAATAATATTCTTAATGCTACTAATATATAAATCACTTTTTTTCTTTCACAATTACGATTTTCAGAATAATTACTAATTTATTTCTGAGTGGCTAATTATTTTTCTTCATTTTTCTAATTTTCATTAAATAATTTTATAAAATTTCTTTGAGAAAGTTTTGCTTATAAACTTACATTACGTTAACTAGACATGAAAATGAAAAAAAAAATAGTGAGGATGCTGTGGTGAAAAGGCTAATTTAGGAGCATTTTAATGTTTTTTTAAAAAGTATTGGTCGCCAATTAATTCAAGACTTTTACGCTGTGTGAAAAGTGTACGGTTACCTAAAAGCACTGCTAAAGGAGAAAAAAATCGACGCATAAAAAAATGTTGCAACAGAGTATATATCTAATGTGTTTATTGATGATTGCATTTATTTACTGGTAACAAATTTATTTACCATAATTTTTGTTAAAGGTACACTTAAAAATGTATTTAAGAAAATATTTTTTTCACCGATTAATCGGCCCAATGTTGCCGATTATAAATAATCGGCAAAGCGGCCGATTATGGCCGATTAATCAGTGCATCCCTATTGCTATGTACGAACCTGACAAATTGCAGATTGATCCTGCGATTTTATTATGAATATTCTATAACATCAAATTTATGTAACATATAGATAACATCTGGTTTGTTCACGAGCAGTTCTATTACACAGAGCAAAAAGTTGCAAAAAGCAAGAAGAGTAGATTGTTTTCCCCTTCACGAGTATGGTGTTCATGTCTTGCATGATATGCGGAAATAGATTCCAAGCTCTCAAAAAATTCTAAGCAAACAAAAAAAAAAAAGTTTTATATCTGGTCTCAAATTTTTATGGTCAAATAAACATTTTCTTTTTTACTCTTTTGCCTTATCTCGAAACTAAGCGATAATATAGTTAGATACTTTATGTATTCTATAATTTCTGTTCTGAAACCATACTTTCTGTCAATTGCATAGCAGTGTTTAAAATAATTACACTGTAAAAAATAAATGTTGTTTTTACAGTATAATACAGCTAATTTTATAGTACTAAACTGTAAAAATTGCTAATTTTACAGTAATAAACAGTAAAATTCTTACTTTTACAGTACTAAACTGTAAAATTGCCAATTTCACAGTTTATTACCGTGCATTTTACAGTTTTAAACTGGAACCTCTACTGCCAGTATTATA
Source organism: Uloborus plumipes (assembly GCA_038373865.1). Classification (NCBI taxonomy): domain Eukaryota; kingdom Metazoa; phylum Arthropoda; class Arachnida; order Araneae; family Uloboridae; genus Uloborus; species Uloborus plumipes. The sequence continues at coordinate 81,063 of JAXGGA010003849.1, forward strand.
CTGTTGTTTTTGCAATATAATACAGCTAAATTTTACGGCAATAAACTGTAAAATTTCTAACTTAACAGTAAGAAACTAAAATTGCTAGTTTTACAGTTTATTACTGTGCATTTCACAGTTTTAAATTGGAACCTCGGCTGCCAGTATTAGACTGTAAAAACAACCATTAATATTTTGCAGTGTAGACGATTTTAATTGTCAACGGCGGCATTCTTTTTCTCCTGTTTACTTTAAAAACATACAAATACCTTTGTGACATTATTCAACAGTTAAAGAACTTCGTAAATCTGATTTATAACATACCGAAGAACACGCTCCTTTGTGTATTCTTTTCAGCACGTACGCGAGCGCCCCCTGTTTATCTGTTTGCGAAATACGGCATCGAATTGTGAAGAACTATCTTTTTTGCATAAATTATTTATGAGCCCCGCTGCCGAAAACTATCTTCAAAATTCGATTTTACTGAAACTGAAATTCTCAGAAGTGCAGCGCACTTTCGAACGTCCTCGAAGTAAGGAGGATGATTTTCTGAGTGCACTTCATATCTTATTAAATAAGTAATGCTGTGAAAGCTCTACGATAGGATGATCTTTTGCTTGACATGGGAAATCTTTTTTCTTTCCTGTTCCGCTTTTTAATATAAAATACAGGTGTATAAGTTTAATCTTTTATGAATTTTTATCGTTGAAAGTTATAAAATAGGAACCAGTTTTCTTTGATACGTACTTTTTCCGGTGAACAAGTTTTAATAAGTCTTCTACGCCGTTTCAATAAAATTATTGAAATAATAATGTATCGTAAAATGTTATCCTCGTAAAGTTCTAATCTATTACTCGTTAATACATAAATATATTATTTAATAGCGTACAGGTATAAATAAAGTACAAATGATTTAATACTACGTTTGCATTTTAGCGTTATAGCACGTCTTCCAAGTTCCTTATTTCCAGAACTGCTCCAATAAAACATATTTTGAAACAAAAACGATTCAAGAATGAAATCTCATTTGGACTGGTTAAAAAAAAAATAATTTGACTTTAATTCTTCAGATTTTTTCGTTGTTTGTGTGTGATGAATGGCACTACGATTATAATTCATAGATCTCCCGGATATTTATTCAGTTAGGAATTAGTCATAACAATAACTAGTTTTATTTCTCTGAGGAGGTGGTTTTGTCACAGCATTCCTTTAATGTTTATTCGTTACCAAAAGGGGCACCGCGATGGGAGGTCACTGTGACTGATCTGCTCAAAAATACCATATTCGGCCATTTTTGACTAATGGTTCAGAGCACTAGGAAACATTAATGGCAATATTCCATTTATTGCTTCTGTACTTTTTTAAATGTTTTGAACGATGACTAATGCATCTCCTCAGCAAAAATAGCTACCTTGTTTCTCTGAAAAAAGGACTTAAATCATTAGGTATTAATTATGGCGCATCAAAAAGAAAAAAAAAATCCTCTGAAACTAAGCCTAATTGTATACTTTGCAGCAAAAGTTAGAAGAAGAGGGGGTGATATTTTCGATTATTTGCATGCTCACATTTAATCATTCGAGAAAATTCCAATTTCGGTAAATTGAGAATTTCCGCTGTCTCAAAGCTTTAAGCTCGGGGCACCCTCGTATTATTTTTATTTATTTAAACACCTTCACACATTCCAGGGTCCCCCGTATCTACTACAACTCGTGGTTTAACCGGGATAGGACCCTGAAGAGGGCTCTGTTATTTTTGAATTAGAACCAAGGGTCGAGCAAACCCTTTGGCCCAGCACCTCCAGAGGTATCGTTTCACTCGGAGGACTTTGTGACCATGACATTTTTAACGTCCCCCAGCCAACATTAATCAAGACGGTGGATCTTTGATCGTCTGGGATCGAACCCGGGTTCCTCCGAAATTTATTTGAACACCACCGCGCCTACCCTTATGAGGGTTTAACCGGATGTGATGATTGGGAGGAAAAAGAACACCAACGAACGACAAAGAGCCCGATGTGAAGCGCGTACAGAAAGCTGAAACCCCCCATTTTGTCTGAGCTAGTACAATAGGAACTAACTTATTCAATTTACGTGTGTTATAAATGGATGGCATTATGCAAAAAGGAGTTAACCCACAAAAACCTGATTTAGAGATAATGGGCCTTAAAGTCAACAAACTCTGGCAAAAATCATGAGCTCTATATCAATATACCAATGATATGTTACCATGAAACGCTGATAGGGCTTAAATCATTTTTGCTTAACCCCTTCAGTCGGAATTATGAAATAGTTAACCAAAATTGTTTTTATTTGGTACACAAAGTACAATGGCTAAGAGCATCTCACAAACGAAATTTCAAGCTTGTGAGTAAAAAATTAAAAGAGTTATGACGTGTCCAATTTTCCGGATACATATTTTGAAATTAATATTTCAGCAAAAAAATATATGAAATATCACACAAACTTTGTCGTAAAATATTCTTCAAACAATAATAAAACATAATGTAAGCATTTGAAATGATAAATAAAAGATCATACAATTTTAGAAAATTCAGGAAAAAAAGCAACTTTTTTCGGCGAGAGTGCATGGTTGGAAAAACAACCCAATTCCAGTTTCTCAATCCATTTTTGGGAATGTTGCCAATCCCAAAAGCAGAAATTTTTGCTCAGATAATAACAAGCAGATTGCAAATTGTCGACTACAGAAAAAAATCAAGTAATTAAGTCAATTATTAAATGATTAGCAGCTGTTCAAAGTTGATGTCCGGTATACCGGACACCAGGTCTGAAGGGGTTAATGTAGAAAGCAACATATTTTACCATCAGAGTTGGATAACTCATTTTTTTTATGTTTTGTGGGTTAACTCCTTTTTGCATAATGCCATCCAAATATGCAATGGTAATAACTGTTACAACATAGTACTTAATATGCCACGAAATGTAATGCAATTTATGGAGAACAGGGAGCCGCTTTTCTAAATAATATGTTTTGTTGAGGTGAAAATATCGCAAATGTAATTTAAATTCATTTAAAACACATTTAAAAAATGTCTGATTTTAATGTTTAATATTCTAAACAATATAAACACACATTTTCGGTCCATTAAGAATCTTTTATTTATGACATATGCTTATAAAAAAAGCTGCGGCCCCCAATATTTTTTTTCTTCCAGCTACAACAAGGCCTCAAATATTTATCTAAATGTAACATGCTGTCGCAAAAGCTGATTTCTGATTAAATATATTTCAAAATGCATTTGCTGTGAATAAACATTATATAAATTAATTGGAATTTCGAGTAAATAAAAATGTCACTCTCGCGATAATAATGAATCATTTCTTGTTGACTGTAAAAACCACTGAAATACATTGAAAGAAACTTCGAAATTTTGTTCCGAATAGCTTCTATAACAGAATTCTACACGTGTCACATTAGAGGTAAAAAAGAAATAAATTCAAAAAGTTCATATTTACCTTATAAATCATAGTAAAATAAAAAAAACGTGGTTTCTACAGCAACTGAAATAAAAGTTTCTGAAAAGAAATGGGAATTTAAAACGTATTTGCATGTTTTCCAAAGCGTCGGGAACTCCCCATTGAAGCTCGAATTAAAGATCTTTTCACATAAAATTCTATTCACGTATTATCCGAATTTCTTTACAACTTTTTATCTCAACTCTTCTAAAAACTCTAAAAATGCTATTTGCGGAACGTTGCGTGCGCGAATTAACTTTTTTTTTCTCTCCTTTCTCGCGGATGAAGAAATTTGTATTTTGGATGACTAAACTGATATCTTGTCGCGTTAAAGCGTCTGCACGGAAAGTTTTCGTTAGAACTTTTGATTAATGATGAAAATGTGAAGTAAACAATGAAAGAAAAATGAATTTTTCTTTGCCCCGAACAAACCGTCAGCCATTTTTCTCTCTCTTGAAAGTAAACGGCTACAAATAAAATTACCGTTAACGAATGCTGCAGCTCGAGATTTTTTTTTCTCCCTCTCACAAACTCAATTTAGAACCTCGTTCTCGCCATTTTTATAAAGGAGATTTAATTTCTAGCGAATTCTTTCAAGCTTTAATCATTAAATTGATGTTTTTGCTAATTTTGTCTAGTTTAAAAATTAGTTTATTTTTTTATTGAGTTAAACCGAAAAAAAACTTTGATTCAAACTTGAATTTCTGGTACAAAAAGTAGCGGTAATATTCTTTTAAAATTATACTTGACACATTTTACCTTAATAAAGTTAGCCATAAACATCTTGATATATTTTTAAAGTTTCGTTTTTTATTTGATAAAATGTTAATTTACTAAGTTTTGCTTTTACGAATGAAGGTTACGGAAATATAGTTATCAAATAAACACTTATTAATTTTTAATGCGCTTTTATTATTTTCACATGTTGGTTTGTTTGTATGCATGTATGTACGTATGTAACTGAATAAAAAATAAAATTCACATTCCTTACAAATATAAAAGTAATATATTTAACACTATTATTAATACTAAAGACTAAACTATATGACATGTTGATGCACTATAAGTGATTCAATAGTTTTTAAAATCTTCTTTTCAGTTTGATTAACTAAAAAGCATATTTTTTAGTTTTTTTAAACTATAATTTAATTATTTGTCTTTTGTATAGTACAACATATTGCTAAAGATCATTCGCTTCAAGTAGCTCATGATAGTGCTAAAAATAACAACCATAAAACGAGTATGTACTGTTAGGTCGAAAGAAAAGAGATAAATGGCTGAATGTGTGTATACTGTATAGAGAGTATGGAAATTCACGAGAGGCAGATAGTTATGAATTTTAAGACAGTTGTAATTCAACTAATAATATTTTAAAAAAATGTGTTTTAATCTCAAATGTATCAGTACCATGTATCAAACTGTTAACTGTTTAAAAGAACGATTGTTCCTTTTTTAGGAGATCGTACTGAGCCATTCGTTTTAAGGATTTAGTCTTTAAACTCATAGCCAACTGCCAGAAAAAAGCTGACTGTCTCCTTTTCTGATACATAGTTTGTTGGAGAATTAAGTGACAAAAATAATTACGATAATGTTAGTTATCAGCAATAGTCGCTTACTACGAAATGCGCACATAATTAAGAATAATAACCCGGTTTCTATATAACTTTATATCTCAGACGTAAAAATTAACAGGTCCTATTATAAGTTACAATAAGAGAGATGTTGCTGCAAAAATGTGTAAAATTACATCTGCGTACTAAATGTTTAAAAAGATAATTTCTTGCTTAATATAAACGATAAAAATGTATTAAAGACTTAATATTTTTACATTCTTGCGTACAAAAATTCACTTGATGAATAGTAAATTCTACAGTATACTGTAGCCGAAACATTAGCTAGATAGGAGAAATATTCCCCTTAAAATCACATAAAATAAAGTACCACTCAAACCAGAAAATAAAACAAAATGTGTTTTCATTCCCCAGTTGTTATGGCAAAATCAGTTAAAAGTGTATTGATTTCATTTTGAGTGACAGAAATAGAAACAAGCCTTTTTATGTTTTGCCTCATTATGCAAATGCTTGATGTATGCGAGTGTGTGTGTGTGTGTGTGTATGGAAGAATGTCTATTTTCGTGGTAAATGATCTTTTAAGTACGAACTCTGCATACATAAGCCGGAACCCATCTTTATCGACTTTGATACAAATACTGATCCACTTTATTGGCTGAACCGTGTGAATCTTTCAGGTTTAAAGTGGCAGCTCTGCTGCAAAAATACCACTTAAAAAGTGGAAAACAGTCCCGGTGAAATTATTTAAAACTAAAGGTGTTGTACTCAAAATGCTTGCTTTAACACCTTACCGTTCAGTTATTTATTAATGGATCACTTCTTTTCAGACCCCTCACTGAAAACAGTACTTGTTTGCCATTTCTTATTCTTTACTGGCTGGTTGCTTTACACATCTGGCTTTACTTCTAAAATAAATTTGGAACCCTATTTTCCCAGTCAGTCCAGCAGGTGACGCATTAAGTATGTCATATTGCAGGTTCATGGTGCAGTTTTTAATTCTGGGTAGAACGGAATTTTTTTAAAAAGTGGATTAAGTTTTTCTTTAGCTGGTTTTAATCTTACAAAAACTTTATTCAACGGAATTTTTTTAAAAAGTGGATTAAGCTTTTCTTTAGCTGGTTTTAATCTTACAAAAACTTTGTTCAACGGAATTTTTTTTTAAAGTGGATTAAGCTTTTCTTTAGCTGGTTTTAATCTTACAAAAACTTTATTCAACGGAATTTTTTTAAAAGTGGATTAAGCTTTTCTTTACCTGGTTTTAATCTTACAAAAACTTTATTCAACGGAATTTTTTTAAAAAGTGGATTAAGCTTTTCTTTAGCTGGTTTTAATCTTACAAAAACTTTATTCAAAATTTATAAAATTATTGTCTTCAAAGATAAAATTAGAGGAAAGTAACCTACCTTTTTACTACCAGAAACGCCCAGCTATCTATTTATAGATCATTTATTATTTCAGCTACAAAATACTGTAGGTGAAAAAAACTTTATAATGCTCCTCTGAGAAACATGCGAGGTGTCTGGCAGCCGAGAGTCGTTGCGTTTTTTACTGCGCTTCGCACTTGTACTAGAAAAAGTGCTTTTTAAGTCATTTTTGGGCAATTTCGCGCCAAATCAATCCTTGAAAAAAAGTTTTTGACCTCATCATTGCCGATTTTAACAAAAATTGGTGTGAAGAACGTATATGACAAGAAAGTAATCCTGCCAGGAACGTCATTTTGAATTTTTTCATGGGGAGGGGGGGGGGAGGTTAATACACAATGTAAATTTGTCAAAAAAAAAAAAGGCAAAAACCACACGTACTGTCTAATCTTTTATCGTAAAACCTTCCTCCCATCTGCGCATGCCTGAGGTCTCTTCGGATTTTCTCAAAATAGGGGAGAAACGCGAAGTAACATTCAACAGGAAGTAAGAAGCGAAAGCACCAGCACGTGCGTCTCCTTATCCTATCACCCCTTTTTCAAATGGAAGCGATCGTGACTGCCAGGTGCGCAAAACGCAGCTAGACAGTACTTACATGTAAATACATTGATTTCCCAAAATTAGTTGGGGGCCCTAACCCCTAAACTCCAAAGTGACGGGCCTGAATCCTGCCAAGTTTTAAATTTCTTTTTCAAAATTGAACAAAATACAGGGCCGTTAAAAAAAAAAAAAAAAGAGAGAGAAACTTCTTTTCTAATTATAGTAGAATAAAAATTCAACAACCATTGTGAAGACAAGGAATAGAGCCTTCGATGGATATGCTACATGTCATACGTACCATACGTACGACAGGTTTAAGCTTCTAATTGCCCCAATATGGTTAAAACAATCACTAGTTTACCAGCAAAAATGTGATGCGCAGTGAAAAACACAACCACTCCCGGCTGCCAGACACCCCGCAGGCAACTTAGAAGAGCATAAGGAAAACATAATTAAAGAGCCAGACGTCTTAAAATTGTCATTCGAAAAGTACAACCGTTGTTGCTCTCCTAACATCAATGCGAGCGGAAGTTAGCAGTTTGAAGGAACAAAATTATATCATACTAGCAAAAATACCCGGCGTTGCCTGGGCCAGTAAAAATATTGAGAAACAATTTATAATCGCTTTTTTTCCCCAAACTAAAAGAACTCAAAACGTACCGCTTTGACGATTTAAAATGTCGCTAAATTTGCGGTAACTGTTTTGGGATACCTAGGATAATTTTTCTCCCCTCCCTACTTTATGCAAATATGCTTAGGTATTATTAAGCCAGTAATTTTTGTCAAAGAAAAATTGTCATTTAATGCTAAGAAAATATTGCTGACCATGAAATGACGCTAAAAGTTTTTGTCCTAAGTGATTTCGAAATTAGTAGGGAGCATTTGACAATTATTTGTGCGAAAAACACAAATTAATGGTAATTTTAGTTTTGGGGTCTGATTAATTTCGTATGCGGATTACTTTCTGCTTTGACGTAAGTTTCAAAAGTTTTTTAATGACAACGTACGGAATCGGCCAAAAAAAAAAAAAAAAAAAAAACAACTTTTCTTCAACTGTGGGAGTATTATTTCGATGATTAAGATTTTGGCGCAGTCTACAAATATCAGACAACAATCGTTTTATTTTAGTTATATCGTAAGAAGTAAAGTATTATTACATAGTCTTTGGCGCCAGAACTGGCGTCAGTGGAAAACATTACCCATAATCTTAGTTATTATAATATTTTTGCAACAAATTCGGCAAGATACCTGTTCGATTGTATTCTAAGTGACCAATTGTAAGTACCGCCCAATCAACGCCAACAAATTTTTAAAAATACTGTAAAATTGTATTTAAAGTTCCATTAAAGTGGAAAATACTGAACCTAATCCATTTATTAGTTGCCAATCTCTTCAAGCGATTACATTACCGATACTCTAAAACACTAAAACACATACTGTCGGCCCCGCTCAAACGAATACTGTCGGTTCCAAGAAATATTATTTGATTAAGCGGAGAATTCGATTAAGCGGAATCTTTAGCATTGCGTCTATGGCATGGGAAATATCTAGTTCCAGGATATTTTATTCGTTTATCCGTTAGACGATTAAGCAGGACCGACAAATTCACGAAACTTGTGAAAATAATTGATACAGTCAACAATTTACTAACAAAGGAATACAATTTATTCTAAAAAAATAATATTTTCACGCAGCAATGCACATTAAAAAACACATTGCTTAAGGATAAATATTCTACTTACACAACTAAGACTACAAAACGTTTTAAATACAAATCATGGTAAAAGCCTGGATATTCCCCATGAAGCTGGAAAAAAAACCTTCATGATTTGACTTGAGAAAAGCCTTGGACATTAAATACGGAAAGAAGAAATGATGCCCGCAATTTTAGCTTTCGACAGGGAGTTGAGATGATACACTAAATACTGAGTTAATTTGGTCAATGCCTTTTGATTTATGAGAAATATGTACCTTAAATTGGAATGAAAAAGACGCTACCGATCGAACTTTTTTGAATATCGTTATAAATTACAGCCTATGTGTTATTCTGATGTATATGCTACATTATGGTAAAAGTTTCATCAAAATCCATTCAGTAGTTTTTGCGTGAAAGAGGAACAAACATACATCCATCCATACATCCATCCATACATCCATCCATCCATCCATACAAACTTTCGCATATATAATAGTAGTAAGATTTAAAAAAGTATTTTTTCTTAAGAATAGTCGAACTGTAAATTATCTGCTTATTTGTCGCAGAAAAGGAGGATAAAATCCTTAAAAAGATACCTTACTTACGAAGTTTGATGACGTGTCCGTGAAGTTACGTCATTCTTAAGAAAAAATCGAGAAATAATATGTACCGGAGACTGCTAATTGATCGACATCAGTGTTGTTCCGAAGGAAAGAATTTCAGCAATATGTTACTAGATTTTCATTTGGATAACTCCACTAATAATTAACTAGGTAAGTTTGTTAATATTAAATAAGTAAGTCCCTTAAATCAAAAAATGATTGACTTTTTCACAACACAACGTCAACTCTTTTACATGTATTACTAGCTATGGGGAAGAATCTGCCAATAAATGTTTTCTTGCAATTATTAAAAAGCAACTTCGTGCAATTATTGGAATCCAATAGTTTGCTCCGTATAAACAACTTAATACATCATTGCTGGGTTAATTTTGTCTGCTACAGATGTTATGTCGTATGGTCTATGTAAACATCTGTTAAGTCTATGTGAGTCATAACTCATTTATATTAAAATTAAAACCTTTACAACGTATATTTTTACACATACGTGAATATTTTGAGATGTTTTAGTAAGACGTATAAAATTGTCTTTGAATTGCAAAATACTTTTTGATTGAAAAGAATACATGTTCCAATACCCTTGCAGTTTTTTTTAAATACAGTTTAAAATATAATTCTTAAATGAATTGGCAGTGATAACTTTATACACGTTTTCAAAAAGAAACGGCAGGAAAATACTGTGTTTGTCCACTAGCATCAGGTTTATGCATTGGGTTGGTGCAATTTGTGTCATTTCAATCCTCAAAAAAAAAAAAATAAATAAAAAAATGAATAAATAAATAAATAAATAAAATAAAATAAATAAATAAATAAAAATAAAATAAAAAATAAATAAATAAAATAAAAACTATAGCAGAGCGGTAAACGCTATTACATTTTTTAAGTGGTAAATATATGTGTCAATTAAAATGCTTTTACTGTCATGTAAAGCTTGAGACTAAAATAATTTGTTAGTGACCAGTAAACCCCAAAAAGTTAGTGGCCACTTTGGCGTTGTTGGTGGCCGCTTTGAACCATCAAGTCCCACAATTGTAATCCTACTTCACTTCATTCAGCATATAGTAATATTACACTATGTACTTGAATATATTTTAGCTAAATTACTATATAGGAAAGAAAAAATTTTAAAAGAAACTTACAAACCTTTTCTGAAAAAGAAAATTATTTATTTTAAAATCCAAATAATGAGACATTATGCAAATAAAACAAAAACTAAACGCATCTGCATACTTGAAGTTTAAAAATCATTTAATTTAATTGCTGATTTAATCATACAGTTGGTCATCTATGAGTGTTTTTCCAAGATAGTTTTATTGCATTTTCCGGATTGAAATTATGTATTTAGATGTTTTGTACAGCAGATGCGCCGATTTCTCTCAAAGTTAACATTGCCTGCCAGTGACGATGTTAATGGATATTTTCTTTTCATAATCGGCACGATGCATCGGCAGTTTGTATTTTTGTTCAGAAAAAAGTAGGTCGCCAGTTTGGGGACCAACAATAACATTTTGTAGTCGGTAAGAAATAATTTTTAGTAGCCACTGGCTAGTGGCGACCGCTAGTCTTGACCTTCACTTTCAGGTGATAAATGCTTCAGTTTCTATGTTACTACGTGATGAATTTTCAAGAATGTGTTTGAGCTTAGGTGTTAATTTACCCATCGGTCTTCCCTAAAGAAATATCCGGTACCGTAAAGTCGGGTAACTTGGACCCTAGGGGGTTACTTGAGCCCACTACAATAAAATGATAAAATCTAGGTTTGGTACCTACTAGTTGAAGACTTGCACGTAGTTCCTCGTTTCTCCACTAGGTAGAAGCCCTCTGCAGTTTCTAACGCTAGTACCAAACCCAGATTGTATCATTTTACTGTGGGCTCAAGTAGCCCTCTTGTGGGTCCAAGTAACCCTGATTTACGGTACTTGTAAATTACAGTATACTCCTGGTTATTCAGTGGATAAGCGAATACCACGGATAATCGGAAAAATAGGTATGAAGCAATACTAGTGTATGTAATATCTAAAAAAAAAATCTATAAACAACACATGTTCTTAAATTGTAACTAAAAATGATAGCATTGAATGCAAAAAATATCTTTCAATGCTAATAACGATCACTACTACATTCGTTGTTTTCTACGACCAGTAAATCACCACCGTGGAAAAAAAAGATAATTAGATAAAAATTAATTACCGATTATCTAAAAATTAGATAATTAGATAATCGGTACCGCGGATAATCGGGAGTTAATAATGCATTCGGTATTATGGTGTGAACAGATAAAACGATTCGAAAGTTTTCTTTTAAAATGTAGTTTTTATATTGCGCTGTACATTGCAAAAAATTAATGTTTTTACAGTATAATGTAGCTAATTTTGTTGTAAATTTTACAGTAATAAACTGTAATATTGCTAGTTTCACAGTTTATTGCTGTGCAGTTTACAGTTTAAAACTGGAACCTCTGTTGCCAGCATTATACTGTGTTTTCACAGTATAATAAAGCTAATTTTATGGCAATAAAATCTTAAAATGTAAATTTTACAGTAATAAACTGCAAAATTGCTAGTTTAACAGTAAAAAACTAAAATGACCAGTTTTGCAGTTTATTACTTTGTTTACAGTTTCAATTTGAAACATCTGCTGTCAGTATTATACTGTAAAAACAACAGTTTATGTTTTGCAGTTTACGATACATTCGCATTCTTTTAGATTAAAACAATCCGTAATGATATTTGAGCATTTTCTCAGTTCTGCAAGCAGAAGTGGAACATTTTTCAAACTTAGAAAAATCCCTTTTCATCTTTTAGCTTCAATTTCAAAGCTTTTCGTCGTCTCCAAGACAGACAGCGAGTGAAATATGCTAGTGTCATTAGGCAGTCATTTCTAAAAGAAGATCTTGCTTAAGAATATTAACTTCAGATAAGATATCTTTTTTTCTTCTTTGGCTGAAGCAACTGTTAAAGCATGTGTGACAATCTTCCAAAACAGCTGTTCCTTTATGATGCACTAATTGACAACAGTGAAGATACAATGCGCCAGTTTTATGTTCTTCAGAAAGAAGTTGTCTGAAATGCACAAGCTGAAACTTTTTTTTTCCTCATTTAACGTCTTCGCGATAAAAGTGTTTAATGTCCGCATATTTTAAGGATTTTGCACATGCTATAAATTTTCCTGTTAAGATATATTTGTTACATTTATGTCTGTCATCATTATTTGCGGAATAATTTTCCATGAACTTTCTGCGAAAGACCAAATTTCTGGAAATACATAATAAAAAAGAGTTATTACGGTTAGGATTATTGTCCCCAATATTAAATGCCATTAATTATGACACCATAGTTACAGAGCTTATTTATAACTCGTTTTGTTCGAAAAAAATCTTAGAAAAGATGTCATCAAAAAAAATCGTTGGAAACGAAACAATCAGATAGAAGGATAAATTGTCAGTTCGAGGCGTTCTGTATATACCGTTACCCTTACAAAATATGGTTTTTCTTGGTCTTCCTGGATGATACGCGTGTCTGAATTGTTTTCCAAGCGGCATAACACTATGCACTACCACATTAAGACTGATTCAAGGTAAGAAACATTAACAAACGGATTAATTTTCAAATTTCAGTCTCAAACTTTCTCATTTTCTGCAGACGAGAACTGCAAAGATTTTGATACTTTGATCGTTCTGGCTGGTGGTGGTGGTATAATAATTTTGGACAGGTGCAGGGGTTTTGCCCACTCTGCATGATATGCATGGAAAAGACGAAGATTCGGTCAGATGAACGACATCATGTGGAGACAAAACCTGAAAGAACAAAGCAAAGAATATATGGAAAGCGGGGGGGGGGGGGGGGGCAAGGGAGAAAATAAAAAGTTCGTCAACTCATTAGAGCTGGATGTCCATGGCGGTTAAAAATTCGTTGAAAGATTTTTGCACTTTTACTTTGTACTTTCCTCCACCAATCACATTGCGGGAAATATTTGCATAACATATATGTTCATACATTTTTGCGACATCAAAAAAAAAAAAAAAAAAAAAAAGAAACGCTTTTGGAATTTCTGAGTTTCGTTATTAAAGTTACATTTCACAAAATTTTAGACACATATTTAGGATCAAACTAGCCATCTACAATAATAATTTGAAAGCATTGAACAGTTTTCGTTTTTTTTTTAAATCTGCATGTTGTTTAAGCTTTTGCGCCGCCCTGTATATTAGGGTGGGGCGAAAAATAAAAAGTTTTTCAGATCAACTTCTAATAGTTGCCAAAAGTTGTCTTTGGTGATAGTTAGCTTTTGTGCAAAATTTGAGAAAAATCGGTTAATATCTTCAGGGGGCGCTGCGATCGCAAAGTTTTACCATAGCTTTGCTATGGATTTTATGGTTAAAATATCAAAAAGAATGCCTTTAGCTAGTCTCTTTGCGTTTTTTTTACTCAAAAGATATTTTCATGCATTAAAAGCATATGAAATGACTCACAAACATTATTTTATATGATATATTTATAATTTTAAAAAAAATCACTTTTTTTCACGTTTTTGTTTCTTTTTAAATGCTTGAAATATAAATATCATATACAATTATTTTTTGTCAGTTATTTCATATGTTTTGAATGCATGAATATTCCTCATGAGTAAAAAAAAATGCAATGAGATTAGCTAACGGCATTGTTTTTCATATTTTAACCATAAAATCCCGATAAAAGCTATGATGAAACTTTGCGATCGCAGCGCCCCCTGAACATATTAACCGATTTTTCTCAAATTTCGCACAAAAGCTAACTATCACCAAAGACAACTTTTGGCAACTATTAGAAGTTGATCTGAATTTTTTTTATTTTCGCCCCACCCTAATGTTCAAGTGGTGATTCAGCAATGCTAAAAAAATGATTTTTCTTCAGAAAAAGACAAAAGCTAGAGTTTACCTAAAGAGTAAATAAGTTGAACTAAAAATAAAACAAATAAAAAACTAAAGCATAGCTAATATATTTCTCACTTATTGATGTAAGCAGCCTGATTTAGATTAATTACCAATTAGTAGTTGCACAGCAGTTAACAGTTCCATCGTACGATTAGAATCTATATATCAAGTATAAATTTATATTGCAAGAATTCTCCGAAATTAGACAGCTGCGGGCGCGCAAGACTGACCCTTCTACAGAGCAAGAACTGAACTCTTGCTTTTACTGTATAATACTGGCTGCTGAGGTTCCAATTTAAAACTGAAATTCACATTAATAAACTACAAAACTATCCATTTTACAGTTTTTTACTGTACAGTTAAATATTTTACAATTTATTGCCGTAAAATTTAGCTGTATTATACTGTTAAGACTACATCCATTTTTCCAGTGTAGAAAACAGGGGCACCCCGAAATATAATTCTTGGGAGGGGGGTGCTAATTTACCAAAGGAAATTCCTATTTTGGAGATTAATCAAATACGACCATGCAGACAAGTCATAGGTATATGGGCGATTCTCTGTAAACTCGTCATTTTTCACACGAAATCTGTCCGGACACGGTTTTTTGTAAAGGTTCGTATAATTATAATACTAGTGCTCAGAAAATGAATCTGTTACTTTTGTTTGAAAGAGGGCCAATTGAAGTTTGTGTTTTTCTGATAAATCATGATAGGGGGTAAGTCCCCCGCCTAGTATAACTAGACAGGGGACTGTGCCAGGTGACTGTGTTTTTGCTCTTTGTTGCGTAATATCTGCAAAACTATTGGAACATAATTAGTTACGAGACTACCTATAAATTTAGGTACAAATCGTGGACATAATTACTAATATGTTTTCTAATTAAATTAATTGACATTAATAAAATCACTTCCAAGAGGACTGTTTTCGCAACGACCCTGATGCATATTTTCATCACAAATGTGGCTCTCAAACTAAGCAAAGTAGCGTTTCAACGCCGTTCTCGGCGATTTCGGCAAATTCACACTGATTACTTTAAACTTCATGCCAAAAAGAATTTGCAAAAGTTGTAGATTTTTCGTATTACAGCTTTGAATTTGTGGCAGGGGACTGTTTGAAAAAACTCCGGACA